>BJCM01106248.1:0-30944 GCA_018326385.1 Flaveria bidentis | reverse complement strand
TTGTTGAAAGTTTGTTGAGAATTGCTAACTGCTTTCTTACTCTTGTAATTGTCTTAGCTATATCAATGAACTGTGAATTTATTGATATTGCTTGAATCGATTACAATTGTTTGTGTTTCTCTTGAATTGTTCACATAAATCATTACAGATTGTCTCAATTGATCAAATCAATTGATATCACAGCATATCAATTGATATCAAAGTCAATCAATTGGTATCAGAGCCTATCAATTGGTTCTGATCCTATCAATTCATATCAAAGCCAATCACCATCATAGAAGGAATCAAATATTTGATTTTTGAATTCACTACCATTTTCACTTCGAATTGCCATAACCTTCCCCTTGCTTATCATTTCAATGGAAAGAATTATCCTCTGCAGCTCCTCAGTAGCTTCTCCTTTATAGGCAAGAAATCTTACCTAGGAATACCTGGAAAAATTATTTGTAACTATAAGACAAAAAGATTTCTTAGTAATTGATTTAAAGCTGATTGGGCCAAACAAATCAGAATGTAACAACTTGAGAGGATTAGAAATGCTATTTTCAAGTTTTGGTTTATGTGATTTATTATGTTGTTTTCCTTTGGTACATGCCATACATTTCTCAACCACTAAAAAGTCTTTTGAAGGTAATCCCCTGACAAGATTATTTTTGACTAATTTGTTTATATTTTTGAAATTAACATGACCCAATCTGCAATGCCATAAGAAAGACTTAAATGTGGAAGCTATTGACAGTAGACAGGAAACCATAGACGTTGATTCTCTAGAAGCCATGTCAAGAAGATATGTGCCATTCTTCCTCGGAGCCCGCACAAGCATCATCTCCTTTGGAATATCAATCTCCAACTTCAGAAAGTGACATTCATTAGACTTGAACAAGACCGGAATATCCTTATCGCAAATCTGATAGACACTCAACAGATTGAAAGCAAGCTCTAACACATAATTAAATTTCTCCAAAGTAAGAGAACCGTTGGAAACATCTCCTTGGCAAATCATTTTTTCGCCTTTCTTCTCGACGGCAAACGAAATATATCCTCCCTTGATAATGCGGTAATTTGTCAATAAATTCTTCAACCCCGTCATGTGTCTGGAGCATCCACTATCAACATGCCATACACTATTTATAGCTTTAGTGGATGACTCCTGCAAAAATACAAAGGATAGATTAACCAGGTGAAACTGGAACCCATGATTGAACAACTTTAGGTTGTGGTGTAGATGATTTCTTGCAAAAGAAATTATTTAGAAAATGATGAAATACTAGTTGGGGTAAAAGATGAGATGGGGTGAGAAAATAAATTTTCAAAACATATGCTTTTTGTTTTCTCCTTATGCCCGATAGTAGAATCATTCACTTCAGAAATAATTAGCTAACCCTTATATCAAATTTTAGGTTCATATGGGTCTTTCATAATATCTCATGGGTCATGTTGGACATTGGGAAATTTAAGAATGGGTCAAGATGGGTTGAACTAAAATAAGTGAGATTAACAGCGGGTCAAGTGGTCCGAATTAAAACTATAATGGATCACAATGGGTTGTAATGTGGTTTGTCTAGCAACCTAACACTTTGCTCGGTTTTTATCTTAATCCGCTTTTAACACCATAACATGGTCAAAACTCACTACTCATGAGTCATGACTACAAGCTTCCAATCACCACCTATACTCCCAATTACCACCTATACTCCCAATTACCGCCTATACTCCCGACCACCGCCGCCTACTACGTAATGTTGTTAAATTGAGAGAGAGAAAAAAATATATGGTGTGGATACTACACTCATCACGTAGATGCATAAACAAAATGCCATTAAAACAAAATTTATGATTCCAAATGATCTATTGTGCGTACGAGTATGCCCATCGATCAAATTAAACTAATGATAATGCAAACAAAGAAAATGCACCCATCTTGACCTGCACTACTCATCCTGACCAGAATCCTTTCTAACCTAACACCTTTCCTAGCACGACCCGACCCGACCTGCCCATTTCGCCAGTTGTGATCAAATGTATGATTTTGTTGGAAATGGAGAATTTTGTATTTTTTCGATCTGACCCAACCCGTCTTGACTCGAACCCATTCTAAACCGAACCTATCCTGACCCGTTCCTAACGCAAAACCGTTCTGACCAGAAACCGCCCTGACCTAAACCCATCTTGACACGCCACCCAACCCGCCCATTTTGCCAGGTGTAGAATTAACACAATCAAAAGAAACATCATCATTACGACTCAACACATTTAAGGAGGAAATAAAAAGATCACTAGAATAAGATGAAACATTGTCTGAAACTGATTGTTTTGAAACAAAAACAGAACTTAAGCTAGATTTACGATCAAAAACAAAATGCTAAGATTCAGATGTACTAAGACTATTGCATCCAAGCCCACTAATCGGTCCATTACCATAGTCCTCACGTACATGCTTAGTGTTCACACCTTCTGAAACCTACAGACATACTGTTAGTATCTATTTTGATCAAATCATTAGAAGGATGTAGAACAGGAATAGGTGAATAACAATAAGTGCTTGGAGGAGGATAAACCTTAACATCTTCATAACCCAAACTTGTTTTAATCCTAGCCCCCCTTTGATATTTACACAAATCATCATGTTTCATCCCAGATATTGTCCGTTTGTTAAGCTTTGACTGAAGTTTGCTTGTTTCAATGTCAGCAAGTGCAACCCTTTTAGTCAAAGTGTTAATTTCAACATTTCTTTCCAAAACGATTCTTTTTAAATGATCTTTTTCTTTTAAATATATATTTAATTTAACAATATATTTGGACTCGTTTATTTTAAGCTCTTCATTAATTCGTTTTAAGTCCTTATTTTTAAGATATATTTAATAGACGATTTGCTTTATACATGCCAAATAATCTTATTTTTCATAATGAAGAACACATATCCTGAAATACCTCATATGAAAGTCCTATCACCATCTTTTCTGATGCCAAAGCTTTCTCATATTTACACACTGAAGTACTCACCTTGTTTTCCTCAATAGTGGTTGCAGCATCATCTTTCTTATTGTTGTGTTTTGAGGTCTGACTTCCTACTCTCAACCCTTTCTTATCCTCACCATCTATCACCTCCTTAGCTTTCAAGTCATCATCTTTATCCTTCTTAACACACTTCTAGCCATCCTCAGTCTCTTCAGCTTCACCTCTAAACTTTTTAAATGGATCAAAATCTTCCTCACATTTCACCTTCTCCTTCTCTTCAACAATCTCAGCAACCAACGCTTGATTAATTTTTGCTCTCATCTCTTCTACTTCTGCACTCCAGTCAAAATTAGAGAGCAAGGTTGTCTCTTTCTTCTGTTTCATTTCTTCCTTATCCCTGCTTGAGGCCAATCTTAGGACACATGAATTGCTTGGATCAGTGACAATTAGCAATGGACATTCTAGTTTGAAGTGCCCTAACTGTTTGCAATTAAAGCACCTCAGTTTGGATTTATCAAATCCTAATTTGGAGTGAGAGCTTTGATCTCCAAAATTCTTTCTACCAGTTCTCTCCATAAATCTTCGGGCTCTAAGAATCAACATTCCCATTTGACACTGAATGTCAGTCTCTTCTAAATCATCAGAATCCACCTGATACATATCCTCCATGGTCATTCCATTCCCTTTCAACTCTATAGCCACTAATGCCTTATAACTTTGTATGAACATGTCAAATAGAGCCATTGTTTCAAATGGAATTGAAATTCTAGCATTTGCTTTCGATTTATCTTGATCTCTACTCGCATTAACACTACCACTAGAATGATCACCATTGTTCACTCCTCCTTGTTGTGATGCTTGCACTGGAGAGCTTGCAATAAAAGAAAGTAATGCACCATTTTGAGTGAAACATGATTAAAGCATCATGGTCTGATTAAACTCCCTTTGTTTCAATTCTAACTCAAATGATTTAAGCTTATTAATGATGTCCATAAGCTTGTAGTCAGTGAAACCTCTTTCTTGCTTTAACATCCTCACCTGTAAACTCCACTGAAGTGGAAGAGTGTCTAACAACATGTTCACTTGCTCACTATTGGAAAGTTTCTCATCTTATTTCTTCAGCGTGCTTGAAACTATCAGAAAACAGTTTGTAAGATTAGTGAGACTCTCGTTCTTATGTCCTACAAAAGAATTAAACTCCTTTTCAGCTTGATACCCTTATCTTTTACCAACTCATCATTTCCATCATAGAACTCACAGAGAGCATCAAAATGAGACTTAGCATTCTTGTGTTCAACAAAAGGATTGTAGATGTCTGGTGCCACGCATAGAGTTTAAGCTCTGAAGGCTTTTTGATTTCTGTCAATCAACTTTAGATCTCTTTCATTGAATGTAGCTAGGTCCTTGTTCTACAAAACTACATCACCAACAGTAATGGTTGGTATGTGTGGACCAAAGATAATGGATTCCCATTGATTGTAATCAGTTAGAAGAAAAAGGCTTTAAGACATCTCTTTCAATCTTCAAAATTGTCTTCGTTAATAAATCTCGGGGGTCTGTTGGGTGCCATACTTTCAAGATCAGCAAGAGTGAGAGTAGTCATCTTGACATGCTAGTTTCACAGAAAAAAAGGTAGTTTCGCAGGAATGATCAAGTTTCGCAGTGAGAACACTAGTTTCGATGGTAATTTCAGCAGTAATTTCGCTAGCCAAAAGCTAAAATGCTTAGTTTCACCAATAGTTTCGCACAAAACAAGCTTGAACTTTCATTCAATGGTAATTTCAATAGTAGTTTTGCTTGCAAGTTGAACACAAACATTGCTGAACTTTCATTCAAAGTTTATACTTTCGCTTAGATGCTCAAAACAACCACAAAGTGCAAAACACTTTTAGTTTCACTGGATGAAGATGGTAGTTTCGCTGGAAGAACTCTAATTTTGCCGTTGAATCTGAAAAGCTTTTTGAGCACGGAATCAATCTGAAATCACCCAAATCTCAATGAATTTAAGATCGGATGATTACTAAGGCTTTCCCAACCAATAACAAACAAAATTCAATCAAATTCCATATCAAATACAGTCAAATTTGATCCGGAGTTGATGATATATTGATATTGAACTCAAACAACCAAAACCCTCAAACAATCAAGAGCACAAAGGCTCTGATACCATTTTGTTGGTGCATTTGATTGAATCTCAGTACACTTGAGAGGTTGGTTCGTTCAATATTAACAATAATAACAAATAACAAACACTATGATGAGGAAGAAGAACCAAAATGTATTCAACATAAAGCAATTATGATCCAATACAATAAAAGTAACAAAGCTCAATATATTTCCAATGAAAATCCAGCTTACAATGGACTCTTGCAACAAAGATAAACAATTAGGGTTATTGCAAGGATGCCCAACAATGAACAAGATCTTGACTATATATAGGAATGATAGTTTCGTTGACAATTTGGCAGTTAGAGAAACTAACATGCCAAAGCCATAGTTTCGTTCGGCTGAGACAAACAGTTTCGCCGGGTGAAACTAGCAGCTAACTATGAGCGAAACTACAATTTCGCTCATAGTTTTGTTGGGGAAGTAAAACTAAACAAAACATTAAACATACAAGAGGAAAATAGTATTAATCATATTACAATGAAATATAAACATAATCTAATCTACGGTGAGTCCAACCTGTAGTAGATCTTCTATACTTCCCCTAGGTTGGATCTCACCATCTTGATCACTCTTGATTTGACTTCTCAACTCTAGTCTCTCCAGCCACCCAGATATATCTTCATCATCTCCAACAGCAACATCCCCAACACGTGCACTTGCCTCAGAAAATTTCTTTGTTAGATCCTGCACATCCATTCTTCTGCTCTAACCTTCTTATCCAACTCCTTCACCTCAGCCCTTACTCCCCTCACTTTATTAGATACTATCATAAACAGGCTTGCTTCTTTTTGCGTCTCCTCTCCAACCCCTGCTTTAATATGATTCTCACAAAGTACCAGCTGTTGATACATATGTACCTAGTTTAGGAGCTCAATGTAAAATGTCTTACATGTCTTACGTATATGTAATTGAATAGGTATGAATGAAATACAATGTGTGGTTGATGTTTATAATGTTTAATATTTCATTGTTAATTATGTATTGAACTAACTATATAGTTTTTGGTTGTTTACATAGTTCTTAGTCAATAATGGTTGAGAAACATGTTTAAACTTAATTATGTGAAGTTCTCATGCGAATGGACCATGCTAATGGACCATACGCTTGAATACTTCATGCAAATGGACCAGTCGCACGACTGAACCAGGAGACTGGATCAGTCGCATAATTGTGACATAAGATTGACTCAGTCGTATGACTGGACCTTCAGTCGTACGGATGGATCAACCGCATGCTTCAGTCGCACGACTAAACCATACTAATGGTTTAGTCGTACGAATGGAAAACTCTAACCTATAAATACCACTTAATTTGTGGAAAACTATAACAATTAGAATATCTACTCACATAATCGTACCCTAGCCGTCCAGAGACTCAAGAACACCTGTTCCAAGTTCATAGATCGCAGTTAATCATCTTATAATCTTTCTTAACGTTTTGATTCATTCTTAGATCGATTATACTTGTGTTCTGACTGATTGGATTTCCAATCAAATAGGATTCCGCACTCTTTGGTTTGGTATACACGTAAATCAGTTAGTACTCCGTACCTAAACAGTCCTAAAAAGTGGTATCAGAGCATTGGCTCTTGATTTGCGTGTGATTCAATCGATTTTGTTATAAAAATCGTGTTTTCACTCAAAAACTCAATCTTTTTGTGTCAAACAATGTTTTCGACATCTCCAGGTCAAAAAGTTAACGTTTTCCGGCATACGACAATTAGGGTTCGTAAGAAATTCGTGTTTTTGCGTCAAAGTACCTAAAAGCCTCGAATCTTCAATAACCAGCAGCTTTAGTAGCATGATTGACTCAATCAAACGACTGAACTCATTCGTACCTCCCATACGTATGATTGCACTCAGTCATTCATGCATTCGTACGACTAACACCCATTTCGTATTGTTCATCCGTAACTGTCCAATCGCATGATTGAGTCATCTGCATTTTTTCAATCGCACGATTGAGCCATCCGCATTGTTCAATTGCACGAATAACCCAATCACATTCTTTCATTCGCACCAGTAAAACAGTTTTGTTCTAAAAGTCAAAGTAAATAGAGATGGAAGATCAATACTCAGCGTTCAGAGCAGGTAGGGATTCACGGATCCAGAATCTATCACTTTTGGAAAATGATGTTAGGAATCACAATAAGCCCGCTAAGCTCATAATGTTATATGATTACTTATAATGGAAGCAAAGGTTCGAGATATACTTAAATGGAGTAGATACTAATCTGTGGGAATCAATAGAGATATGGTACAACATGCCGGTTGGTACTGATGGAGCTAAACTTACCTTAGGAGGCATGACTGATAGCCAAAAGGTAAAGTACAATACAGAGAAGAAGGTGTATGCTCTGTTAACTCAGTCAATTCCTAAGGATATATTCCATCAGTTTTCTGAGAACAAGCAAGGAAAGAAGGTATGGGATGCTCTGGAAAAACGGTATGAAGGGAATGTATCATTAAAAGCTCTAAAGGCTAAGGGTTTGAAAATAGAGTTTGATAACTTCTCATCGATGGGGAAGGAGAGCTTGGATGATGTCATCGGCCGTTTCTACCACTTGATAAGTGAGCTACTCACTCATGGAGTTACTACGTCCATGGAAAACAAGGTGTCGAATTTTGCAAATGGATTGCTAGAAATGTGGGTCTCATTTGTGTCAAACCTTAAACAGAATGATATGCGGGCAAAGTTGGATATCAATGATTTCATTCTGAAGCTGAGAGAGGAAGAGTTGAGGATGAAGTACAGGTCTCAAAAGGCGTCATATGATCAGAACCCATCACTTTACAACTCGGCTCCTCAAGCAAAAACATCTCGAGCACCACTTCAAATGGCATTCGTGTTGAGTTCAGCCACTCCGTCTCAAGCCACTACTTCAGGATCTGATACGTCAGGGTCGTCTTGCACCCAATACATAGCACCTGAAGCCAATGCTACGAGATTGAAGACCGAGAATATCGGTAATGTGACTGTAAAGGTAGCAAAGGAGCATATGGATCTCCTAGTAGCTGTCGTTCACTCCTATGATGGTCTAGTTGTGGGGAAGATTGGAAACTACCATCTGGCAAATGAAGACTACGAGCAAGTAGATGAGACTGATTTGGAAAGAATGGATATCATGTGGGCATTGGCAAGTGTTGTCCGGAGGGCAAAGAAGTTTGTTAAGAAGACAGGACAGAACTCGATTGCCATAAAGGATACAACCTTTGGTTTTGACAAAACCAAAGTTATCTTTTTTAACTATGGAGAGAAGGGGCATTTCAAGTGTGAGTGTGTGAAGCCCAAGAAGACAGGTAATGGTAATCTGTTCTCATCCTTCAATCATCAAGATAAACCCACAAGTAGTCCTGCATCATCAAGCAAGGATACTAAAGCCTTGACGGCTCAAGATGACGAAGGGCAAGATTGGACCTTTCGGTTTGTGTCTCCGGGTGAATCCAACATTGCATGCATTGAGGGTTTGGATGACGACTCTGCAAGCGAAGGTGATATAGCAGTGGAACTCGTGATGTCGAATAATGAAGAAACTACAAATGTGGTCAATCACCGGAATGAAGAAAGTCAAAGTTCAACATGTTCAGAATCACCCGCACCAGAAAAGTCAAACTCTGCTTTGATGGCTGATTCAATAGAACCTTCCGAGGTAAGTTCCACAGACCAACTTTTCAATAATCATGCTTGCTCTGATTGTAATAAATTTAGGGAAAGCATAGATTTGAAATTTTCTAGGTTATTAGATCGCAACGATATCTTAGTAAAGGACTTGCAACTGTGCACTGAAGCAAATCGCATTTTAAAACTAAATGAGCACAGTTACAAAGAGAAAATAGAACTGTTAAATAAACAACTTAGGGAAACAAAAGTTGTGGCTTATAACCAAGCTAATGACATCAAGTTCTATTTATACTCCCTAGAAGAAGCTAAGAAACAAAAGCAGTTTTGGAAGTCGAAGTAAATTCATTAAAACAAAAACTGCACAGTTGGACTAGTTCTTCTTACATAGTCCAACACTTAGTGAGAGAACGCAACAACGGGGAGGGTTTGGGTTACAAAGTCGTTCCACCACCACATGAGACCTTGTTGAATGCAAAATGCAAACCAATAAATAACAACCCAATTAAGGATCATGTGGTGTCCACTCCTCTTGTAAGTGATCCAGATTCCACAAGTAAATTTAATGAATCTGTCACTAAACAAAAGGATACCACTTTAAAGTCAAAAGGGAAAATGCCTATTATTAATTTGGATAAACAATTTGAGAAGGTTAAGGTAAAGTGGGGTTCAAACACGTCTAATTCTGAACCTAAAAAGACCAAACAAGTTAACCAACCACGTGCATCATGTCTAAGTTCAACCCATTAGCCAGTCATTTGTTTACCACAAACAAGCCTTACACAAAACTGGCTTATAGAAAGAAAAATCTAGTTCAATGTCTGATAATGAGAACAAGAAGATGAATGATCTTTCCTCACCCTCAAATGGATAGTGGGTGGAATTTATGATGTGTGATTCTTCTGGGTCACCCAAGCCAGTTAAGGCTTGGGTCCCTAACCCCAACTAATGATTTCCATTGATTGTGCAGGGTGTTCGCTATAGTGCTGCCATAAATACTTGGATGGTAGATAGCGGAGCATCCAGGCACATGACTGGGAACCTAACACTCCTACCAAACGTCAAACAAATTAAAGGAGATCATGTTTTATTTGTTGGAAACAAAGGAGGTTACATCACCGCTCAAAGGGAAGTGGGGAACCAGAAAGTGAAGTTTGATAAGATGGCTAATCGTTGGACTATGAGCACGAAGCATAACCTTTGTGCTCATATGGATCTGACCTCCAGAAACGTGGCTGATTTTTTGTGGATTATTACATTCTTACGTAGACCGAGGATCTTCCGTGCCATATATACTCCATGCACTCTGTACCACTCAGTTCAATAGGCTTTCTGGGAAGGCGTTGTTGTCGACAAATCTTCAGAGCCTCACTGTATCAGGAGCTCCATTTTTGGTCAGGCTATAGAGATCACTAAGGACGATATCAGGATAGTTTTGGAGTTTGGGGATGATGCTGACTGCCCCACACGACTACATCCCTTGACCGTACGAGGTTGTTTTCTATGGGCCAAGTACTCGGGGGACATTAATGTAGGTGTGCTCAACAAGAGCAACCTGTGCCCCAATTTAAGTACTTGGCCCATGTGCTTCAAGGAAGGGAGGCTTCGATGAGTTATTAGATCATATTCAGAACGCCAATGTGGCGTTGGGGTTGTACCATCCGTTTAGCTTCTCCAGGATGATGTTCACCTACGTGGTGGAGAACATCGAGGCGAAGGGCAAGGAAGGCTTTTGCATGTACCTTCGATTCCTGCAGATGATTATTGACCAAAAGCTCCCTTCACTGCCAAGGGAGAAGAAGGATGCCGTGGTGCTCGAGGTGATGGACGATACCACCTTGGGCAAGATGAAGGTGTATAGGTGGAAGCAGGTGAAACCCCCTGTGAGGCGGCTGTTTAGGCATCCGGCTTGTGAAGACTACATGGCGCTGGCACGAAGGAAGTGGCGCCATGATGACAACGACTCTGACACTGAGCAGATTTTGCTCCCCACTGATGACTCGGATGATGATGACAATTGTGATGGTGGACACACTGGCCCCACTCCATCTAGGGCCACCACTATAGATGTTACACCTCCACCATCCACTCATGGAGAAGCTGATATAGCTTATTTCCATCAGGACGTCTGCCCTGATAAGGAGGAGGAGGAGGAGGAGGAGGAGGATGAGGAGTCGTTGACTCAAACGGTGGGCAGCAAGGTGGTTGCCAACAAACGAGGGATTCGGGCGGTTGGTGGACGCCTAGGAGAGTCTGGGGAGACTATGACTGATCCCACCTACACCCGAACTCGGCCCAGCATCCCAAGGGGAGTATCCTCCTCGAGGGGTTCAAAGAAAAAGAGGATGGCTCAACCCCATGGGATGAAGCCCAAGAGATGGAGGTACACGTTGATCATTCCCTCTTCCCTTACTACCATCACAGCTACCACCACCACCACTACCTCAACCACCACCACCACTACCTCACCCACGACCACTACTACCAATCTACCCACCATTACTACTACTGATACCACCACCAATACCACACCACCTATCACCACCACACTCCCATCTACCACCTCTACACCCTACCCTTCACCACCCACTCATATGCCACCACCTATATTCACCACTTCCACCACTACCACCACCAGCCACCAAGTCGGACTGTCATCCTACCCATCATTCACTACAGAATCGTCTTTGCCCCACATCAGGGTAGAGGAACAATTGTCAGCACTAAACCGAATGGTGTTGAAGCTTTTGGCGGTTGATGAAGAGAGAGCTGCATAATTATGTCAGCTAGCGGAGCATAATGCTACCCAAGCTCGGCAGATCGCTCACCAATCTTAGCAGATATCAGCTCAGCAATAGGAGATTACTGAGCTTCGTGAGCTGCAGACTTCTTCAGTTCAGAGGACAGATGATCTTGAGGTGAAGAACAAGAAGCTGATGCTACGACTCAAAGGCTCCAAAGATGAGCCTCTCAAGATCAGAGAAATAGATGATGATGGTGATGATGAGGATGCTCAGGATGATTATGATGATACTGATGCAGAAGGTGATGAAAATGAACGAGAGGAGAAGGCAGGAGATGAGGATGAAGGAGATGATGCAGCTGCATCAGCATCCACACAGGCTGGAGAGCGAAGGTCAAAGAAAGCTCAGGATCAAGGAGCCTCAGCTTCAGCCCCTCCGATTGACGAGCCAGTTATTCAAGGCAAAAGTAATGCTTAGATATCTATGTATTTGAAAGCTTTTGTACTTGAATCATGTATAAATTTATGTACTTAATGTTTATGTATCTTTATCGAATGTTGATTGTCTTGATGAATTACTCATGGTTGATGTATTTACATGTTTAAATCAAGTAGATCAATCATCTCAGCAAGATGAGTATGATATTACTCCCCTTCAGAAAATCAAGTCTCAACTTACTATGATTCTTGATTTGCAAAGGATTGTTAGGAGGTCTGTGAGTTATACTCCCGAAGAAGGAGAAATAATTCATGACCTTACTGATGAACAACTTGTTGAGATGTTCTGGCTCAATTCGGACAAAATTGTCAAGGATGCTCCAACTTTTGAAGATTCTAGTGACGATGTGCTGAATGACATAGATGAGATCGAGATCGAGGACGTCACTGCGGAGCACTATCCAGAGTATGCTAACAAAGAGAGAAATGTAGTCCCCAATCTGGGTGATACTCTTGTCAGTGATACATTTGAGATACTAGATCAGATGGAGCAAGAGTCCGAGAAGAATAAGGATCAAGCCCAAGCCTCAGACGTTGATGTTAACATCAAAAAGGCTGAATGGGCGGCTTGTTTTGCAGAGATCCGAGCCCAACGCACTACTACTGTGCGTACACCAAGCTCTACAAAGTGAAGAAGCATCAGGCAAGATTATCACATGGGCCTATTTTGAGGATCTTAATATGTATGCTATTAAGAGAGAAAAGGGAATAGAGTACTTTAGCTTCCCACACGATCTAAAGACTCTACCTCGTTTTGAGCTCAACCAGCTGGCCAAACTGAAGCTGTTATATGCTGACCCAAGAAAAATGTCAGGCTGGCCTTTGTTGATACATATGTACCTAGTTTAGGAGCTCAATGTAAAATGTCTTTCATGTCTTACGTATATGTAGTTTTAAGGGTATGAATGAAATACAATGTGTGGTTGATGCTTATAATGTTTAATATTTCATTGTTAATTATGTATAAAACTAACTATATAGGTTTGTGGTCGTTTACATAGTTCTTAGTCAATAATGGTTGAGAAACATGTTTAAACTTATTTGTGTTAAGTTCTCATGAGAATGGATCATGCTAATGGACCATACACATGAATACTTCATGCTAATGGACCAATCGCACGAGTAAACTAGGAGACTGGATCAGTCGCACAATTGTGACATAAGATTGACTCAATCGCACGACTGGACCTTCAGTCGTGCGGATGGATCAACCGCATGCTTCAATCGCACGACTAAACCATGCTAATGGTTCAGTCGTACAAATGGAAAATCCTAACCTATAAATACCACTTAATTCGTGGAAAAATTCAACAATTCAAATACCTACGCACATAATCATACCCTAGCCGTCCAGAGACTCAAGAACACCTGTTCCAAGTTCATAGATCATAGTTAATCATCTTACAATCGTTCTTAACATTTTGATTCATTCTTAGATCGATTATACTTGTGTTCTCACTGATTGGATCACCAATCAAATAGGATTCCGCACTATTTGGTTTGGTATACACGTAAATCAGTTAGTACTCTGTACCTAAACGGTCCTAACACCAGCAAGTCTTCATCACAAAAGACAAATAGCTCCATCGGGTCTAATAATCTTTACTCTACTCTATTCTTGAACATGAGTACAACCTCCCCGTGTTGTTGTAGTTGAACCATTTCTCAAAGCTTTGTAGCTATTAGGGGAGGGGATCTGACAACCTCACCCTACTTATTGTTTTGGGGGGGTTCACCCTCAGCATAATCCTTCCTTTCCCAGTTTCCTAGTCTTTGTCTTTCTTAGACCTCCTTCTCTCTACCTTCATAAATCCAAATGCTTCAAAGTTATCATTCAGCCCTTTCTTGATCTCCTCCTCTAACATCTTGGCCCTCTCACTTAAGTTAGAATCAATCAATGGCAACACAACTAATTTCCTTATGTATCACTTAGGCAAGGTCTTAAATGCCTTCTTTTTGTGCAAATATGTAATCCATCCTCCTCTGTTGATACATGTGTACCTAGTTTAGGAGCTTAATGTAAATCTTTCATGTCATACATATATGTAATGAATGAGATGAATGAAATGAAATATGTGATTGATGCTTACATTGTTTAATGTTTCATTGTTTATTGTAATAACGCATATTGAACTAACTATATAGGTTTGTGGTGGTTTACATAGTCCTTAGTTAAGAATGGTTGAGAAATGTGTTTAAACTTAATTGTATGAAATCTTCAAGTGAATGGACCATGCAAATGGACCATACGCATGAATACTTCATGCTAATAGACTAGTCACACAACTGAACCAGGGGACTTCATCAGTCGAACGATTGAGACATAAGAGTGGCTCAGTCGCACGACTGAACCTTCAGTCGTGCGTATGGACCAATCGTATGATTCAGTCGCACGACTGAACCATGCAAATGGTTCAGCCGTACGATTGACATACCCTAACCTATAAATACCACCTAATTCGTGGAAAAATGCAACACTTTAAGAATTTTGACTCACATGCGTACCCTAGCTGTCAAGAGACTCCGGAGAACCTGTTCCAACTTCATAGATTGCAGTTGATCGTGTTCTAATCATTCATAACGTTTCATTAATCTCTAGATTGATCAAAACTGTGTTCTCACTGATTGGATCGCCAATCAAATAGGATTCTGCACTATTTGATTAGGTATACATGCATTATCAGTTAGTACTCTGTACGTACACGGTCCTAACAAGTGGTATAAGAGCTTTGGCTCTTGATTTTGTGTGTGATTCAATTAGTTTTGGTGCAAAAATCACGTTTTTCATTCAAAAGAGTCACCTTTTTTAGTAAAACACTGTTTCCAGTGTCTCCAGATCAAAATTTTAAGTTTTTCGACATACAGCAGATTAGGGTTTTTGAAAACTCATGTTTTTGTGTCAAAGTATCAAAAACCTTCGAATTTTCAAAAACAACAGCCTTCAGTCACACAATTGGCTCAATCGCACATCTCATACGCATGATTGAATTCAGTCGACCATCCATTCGTATGACTAAACCTCCCCATTCGCATTGTCCATCCGCATTTGCCCAATCGCACAGTTGTTCATCCGCATTAGTCCAATCGAACGATTGACCCATCTGCATTGGTTCAATCGCACGACTGGCCCATTCGCACCTCTCCATTCGCACGAGTGAATAAGACTTAAGTTAAAGCTCAAAGTTTATAGAAATGGAAGATCAGTACTCTGTGTTTACTACCGGTAGAGACTCTCGTATCCAAAACCTTTTGCTTCTGGAAAATGAAATAGGGAATCACAGTAAGCCCCCTAAACTTATAACGTTAGATGATTACCCACAATAGAAGCAAAGGTTTGAGATTTATCTAAATGGAATCAATCGAGACAGGTTATAACATGCCGGTTAGTGCTGATGGTGTTAAACTTACCTTGGGTGGCATGACTGATAGCCAAAAGGTGACGTACAATGCTGAGATGAAAGTGTATGCTCTGTTGACTCAGTCGACACCTAAGAATATATTCCACTAGTTTTCTGAGAACAAACAGACAAAAAAGCTATGGGAAGCCTTGGAGAAACGATACGATGGGAATGCAGCATTGAAAGCTTTAAAGGCAAAGGCTTTGAAGAAGGAGTTTGATAACTTCTCTTCAATGGGTAAAAAGAGCTTGGATGATGTCATAGACAGGTTCTACCATTTAATAAGTGAGCTGCACACTCATGGAGTCACCACGTCAATGGAAGATAAGGTCTCAAGCTTTGCCGATGGTCTACCAGAGAAGTGGGACTCGTTTGTGTCTAATTTGAGACAGAACAATTTATTGGCAAAATTAGACATAAATGACTTCATCCTAAAATTGAGGGAGGAGGAACTTAGGATAAAATACAGGTCACAGAAAGGATCCTATGACCAGAATCCTTCACTCTATAAATCCACTTCCACTTCAACAAGTTTAGGAGCACCTCTTCAAACGGCATTTGTGTCAAGTTCAACCGCTCCTTCTCAACCTACAGCTTCAGGATCTGACACGTCATGGTCATCTAGTACCCAATATATCACATCGGAAGCAAATGCTACGAAGTTGAAGACCAAGAATCTCCAGAATATTACTGTTGAGGTTGCAAAGGAGCATATGGACCTTTTAGCTGTGGTTTTTCATTCTTTTGATGGTCTAGTTGCTGGAAAGATCAAAAATTGCCATCTGACTGTTGAGGATTACGAGTAGGTGGACGAGAACGAATTAGAAAGAATGGACATTATGTGGGCTTTGGCAAGCATTGTTCGAAGGGCTAAGCAGTTTGTGAAGAAGACAGGATAGAACTTGATAGCCATAAAGGATACTACTTTTGGTATCAACAAAACCAAAGTTACCTGCTATAACTGTGGAGAAAAGGGGCATTTCAAACGTGAATGTGTAAAGCCCAAGAAAACAGGTAACGGGAATCCTATCTCATCATTTAACCATCTAGACAAACCCACGAGTGGAGCTGCCTCATCAAGCAAAGATACAAAGGATTTGACTGCACAAGACGACGAAGGTCAAGATTGGACCTTTCGTTTTGTATCTCCGGGAGAGTCAAACATCACAAATGTTGAGGGTCTGGATGATGACACTGCAAGTGAAGGTGAAATAGCAGTTGAACTAGTGATGTTAGATCATGAAGATACTTCAAATATGGTCAATCACCTGATTGAAGAAGATCTCCGAATGACATGTTCAGAATCTCCAGCATTTGAAGAGTCAAACTCTGAACTGATGGCGGATTCAACCGAATCTTCACAGGTAAGTACCACAGACGAACTTTTTGATAATCATGCTTGTAGTAAATGTAACAAATTTAGAGAAAGCATAGATTTAAAATTTGCTAGGTTATTAGATCACAATGATAGCTTAGTAAATGACTTACAACTGTGTACAAAAGCTAATAGAATTTTGATACAAAACGAGCATAGTTATAAAGAGAAAATAGAAATTTTAAATAAACAACTAAGGGAAACCGAAGTTGTTGCTTTTAATCAAGAAAATGACATTAAGTTCTATTTAAACTCAATAGAAGAAGCTAAGAAAGAAAAGGCAGTTTTAGAAGTCGAAGTCAACTCACTAAAACAAAAACTACACAGTTGGACCAGTTCTTCTCACATAGTTCAACACTTAGTGAGAGAACAAAATAACAGGGAGGGATTGGGTTACAAAGTGGTTCCACCACCACATGAGATATTGTTAAATGCTAAATGTAGACCGGTAAATAACAATTCTATTAAGGATCATGTGGTGTCCACTCCTCTGGTCAGTGACCCAGATTCTACAAGTAAACTAGTGGAATCTGTCACTAAACAGAAAGAGGCTACTTTGAAGTCTAAAGGTAAGATGCCTAAATTTGGAAGAACAGTTTGCAAAGGTTAATGTAAAGTCAGGGTCGAACATTTCTATTTCTGAACCCAAAACAACCAAACCAATTAACCAACCATGTGCTTCATGTCACAGTCCAAATAAACAAAAGACTAAAAATGTTAAAAACGTTCAAACAATTAATTTTGTTAAAGAAATCCAAACATCTAAACAAGTGTCCAAACCCAACCAGACCAAAGTCACACCGGTATCGCACACTTCCCCACAAAGGCTAATTTCCCAACATGTAGAAGGTAGATCCTGCTACAATTGTGGAAAGAGAGGACACATCACGTGTAAGTGTCCTTATTATCAGACACTAAGAAAGAAAGTTGAACTTCATGATACTAAACCAAGTTCTTCATAAAGGAGTTCAATTACTCAACCAAAAAGAACCTATGAACCTAAAGTTCATACCATAAGTCAATCATCTGTTTATCACAAACAGGCCTTACACAAAACTGGCTTATGGAAAGAAAAGTCAAGTCAAATGTCTGATAGTGAGAACAAGAAGAAGAACGATATGCCCTCTCCCTCAAATGGACAGTGGGTGGATTTCATGATGTGTGATTCCTCTGGGTCACCCAAGCCAGTTAAGGCTTGGGTCCCTAACCTAAACTAATCATTTCCTTTAAATGTACAGGGTGTCTGCAATAGTGCTTCTACAAATACTTGGATTGTTGATAGCAGGGCATCAAGGCACGTGATTGGGAACCTGTCTCTTCTGTCAAATGTCAAATAAATTAAAGGAGGACACGTTTCATTGGCTGGAAATAAAGGAGGATATATCACAGCACAAGGAGAAGTGGGAAACCAGAAAGTCAAGTTTGACAAGGTCAACTATATTCAACAACTACGAAATAACTTGCTTTCTGTATCCCAGATTTGTGACAAAGATTCAAGGTGGTTTTTGACAACAAGAAGTCCTATGTGTCGAAGAAGGAGTATGTTATCCCGGAGGATCAAGTCTTAATGTCAGCTTCAAGATATAATTATTTATATGTCTTGGACCTATCAAAGGCCTCCACAACCGATCATCAAGTACAATGCTTCTTGTCAAAGTCAACAGAGAAAGACTCCATCTCCTGGCATAGGAGAATGGGACACATTAATCCATGGAAGATGAATCACTTGATACAAAATGATCTAGTGCGTGGAGTAAATGTTAAGAACTTCCAATTACTGGATTTTTGTGTTGCGTGTAAGAAAGGGAAACAGACAAAGAAGTCTCATAAGGAGAAGAAAGTTCACTCAATTGACCTACCTCTTAAGCTTCTTCACATGGATTTGTTTGGGCCAGTTAGTACAAAAAGTATTGTCGGCAATTTGTACTACTATGTAGTTACGGATGATTACTCAAGATTTTCTTGGGTGATGTTTCTAAAATCCAAATTAGAGACATTTGAATCATTCAAAGAGCTGGTAACTACAATTGAGTCACTCTACAAGCTGAAGGTAAGGCAAGTTCGCTCAGACAATGGTACCGAGTTCAAGAAACAATGGATGAAGGCATTCTGCAAAGGAAAAGGAATTATGCACCAGTTCACATCTGCCTACACTCCTCAAATGAACGGAGTTGCTGAGAGAAAGAATCGAAGCTTCATAGAGACAGCCTGAACAATGCTAGCAGACTCGAAACTACCTATCCAATTTTGGAACGAGGCAGTAGCTAACGCATGTTACACCCTAAATTGAGTCTTAGTGGTTAAACGTCATGTTTAAACGTGCCATGAGCTGCTCCAGTGACGTAAACCAAATCTGGAGTACCTCGAACCATTTGGAGCACTATGTATGCTGCTAAACAAAACTCAGTCAGGGAAGTTCAGCGAGAAGGCCAAAGAAGGGATTTTCCAAGGATACAACATACTGAATAAGAGAGTTTATAACAACTCAACGGGTCAAGTAGAAGTGTGGTGCAACGTTGATGTACAGAGATAGCCACACCCCTTGCTGGAAAAGGACCCTCTTTCTTTTTCAACTATGATGGATTCTTTTAATCCTTCAACATACCTCTCTCCCCTCCTGAGGATGAGTTATCAACCAGAATGATGTACCATGTATTAAACACACCATCACTGGATTCTTTTAATCCTTCAACATACCTCTCTCCCCTCCTGAGGATGAGTTATCGACCAGAATAATGTACAATGTATTAAACACACCATCACTGGACCCGACAACCTCAGCTTCACAAAGTGTGTCTTCTAGTTCTTCAGGGGGAGCACTTGAGATAAGTGACTCCTCCTCTGATGATGAAGTTGTGGAAAATGATCAGCTGGATCAAGGGGAACAGGTTCCGACTACTGCAAATACACAAGCATCTGATGTTGATGCCTCTGACACTTTGGAACCTCACACTCCCATTGCCTCAGATACTGAAACTGGTGTTCACAATCTGAATAATAAGGTAGTTGTTCCCACCACTCCTGGATCATGACTAAATATTTATCATGCTTTGGACAATGTCATTGGAGATGTTTGATCAGGAGTATAGACTAGAAATCAGCTACACTCAACTGATTATGCCTCGGTAATAGAAAAGGGCTATCTTCATGATGGTGCGTATCGATGTTTTGTGTCTCAATTTGAGCCAAAAATATGTAAGTGAAGCTCTAAACGACGAGGCATGGGTTAGTGCCATGCAAGAGGAACTTCTTCTATTCAAGAAGTTAGGGGTATGGACACCGGTAGACAAACCAAAAGATGCTAAGGTGATTGGCACCAAATGGGTCTTGAAATGCAAGAAAGATGACCAAGGGGTCATAATAAGAAACAAGGCTCGACTTGTAGTTCAAGGATCTCGACAAGTCAAGGGTATTGATTACAATGAAGTGTTTGCACCTGTGGCAAGAATGGAAGGAATTCGTATCTTCCTAGCCTATGCATCTTATATGAAAATCAAAGTTTATCAATTAGATATAAAGAGTGCATTCCTTCATGGTGACATCCGGGAGACAGTGTACATCAGTCAACCCGAAGGATTTGAGGATCTGTATCATCGGGACAGAGTTTACAAACTAGATAAGGCTCTCTATAGGCTCCATCAGGCCCCAAGAGCATGGTATGAGAAGCTCTCGACTTATCTTGTGAATCACGGCTTTCGCAGATGAGTGATTGATTGTACACTATTCATCAAAGAAAAGGATGGTGACTTACTGCTCGTACAAATTTATGTTGATGACATAATCTTCGGTTCCAAAAATGAAGAATTGTGTAAAGAATTTGAAGGAGTAATGAAAGCTGAATTTGAGATGAGTGCAATGGGAGAGATGAAGTTTTTTCTCGAATTACAGGTGGATCAGACACCAAATGGAATATTTCTACATCAGACCAAGTATGTAGGTGATATCCTAAGTCGATTTGATATGGAGAATGCTTCGGCAGCTAGAACTCCACTTGCTACAAACCACGATGTGGCACCCGATGAAAATCGTGATCTAGTAGATGCCACAATGTACCGAGGAATGATCGGATCCCTCATGTACCTCACTGCCTCACGACCTGATATCATGTACGCGATGTGTCTCTGTTCTAGATATCAGGAAAAACCCAAAGTCAACCATCTCATAAGAGTTAAAAGGATATTTCGTTATCTGAAGCGTACTCCAACACTCGGGTTGTGGTATCCTCATGACGATGACTTTGAGCTTACAACGTATAGCGATTTGGATTATGGCGGCTGCAAAATGAATTATAAGTCAACATCAGCAGGGTGTCAATTTTTTGGTAGACGGTTAGTCACCTAGCAGTGTAAGAAGCAGACCGATGTTGCTCTGTCAACATGTGAAGCTGAATACGTTGTTGCGGCAAGCTGTTGTTCACAAATCATCTCGATTCAACAGCAAATGCATGACTATGGTTTTAAATTCTCTAACACTCCTATATTTGTTGATAATGCTGCTTCTATCGCCGTAACTAAAAATCCGGTCCAACATCCGAAAACTAAACACATCGGGATTAAATATCACTTTATAGATGTTTTTTTTAAGAATTTAATCGATGTGGTTAAAATTAATATGGACATTCAACACGCCGACCTCTATACAAAAGCTTTTGATAAACCAAGATTTTTCAATCTGTTAGAGGTCAACGGTGAGAAAAAGATATGTGAAGTGATTCCAGAAAACGAAAGTCCATAGTCCGACGAGAAGAGTCATTTTTATTTATATATTATTATTTTTTCTTTCATTTATTTTATTTTTATTTCTTCATCTATAATATCCAAAAACTTTAGAATTTTAGGGGGAGAATAGGTTAGATTAGTATTAAATTATTCGTTTTAATATAAAAAACAAAAAACAAAAAAGCGAGGGAGAAGGACAACTTAGCTAAAAGGAAAGTTCTCAAATTTGTGATACTGATTTAACATTTATGGAAAATGATAGTACACAAGGAACATATTATTTGGGACTTCAAAAGTTCAAATGTTTAAGATGCAAAATTCAAAGTTTAAGTCTGAAAAGTCTAAGCAAAATAAAAGGAAAAATGATAGCAAAACTAGTATGCTACAAAGGTAACATAGAGAAAGTAGACCTAAAGACTGTTAGTTCATTATATGATGTATCAGTATATTCAACACAATAGACAAATAGACCTCATTAGTGGTTCCAGTTACAAACTAAGTTGTTCAACCTGCTATGGGTTCCTATCTTATCCCTGGTTAACACAATCAACATTGTTCCAATAAGGGGTGAAGAGCAAAATAAACACCACATATGTGTGCGGACGACCATAAAATATGAGCAAAGCACATGAAAAATTCAAAAAGCATTCTAGCTAATAACTTATGTTGTTGGTGCGATATGTGCAAAAATAAAAATATTTGCTCAAACAATAAGATAGGTTATGTGCCTCTCTACTGTGCGGTAGCACTGACCTGAGGATAAGCATAACCTAAATATTTTAGAATTCATTGTGGTTTGCGCCTCTCTGCAGTGCGATGGCACTGACCTGAGGCTTAGCATCTCTTTGAAAGCTCTTAGAATAGTCTCTTCTTGAAATATACTCGTAGACCGCTCAAAACTCTCCTGATGAACGTTGATTACCATATAAGCATGGGAACCACAAAAAGCTTGTTGAAATAATTAAACCTTAACTCATCACCAGTGTGTGTCAAAAGTCTGTGTATGGATTTAAGAGGACAAGTATACTAACAATCATCATGAGCTGCAGTTCTTGAAAGTCAAAATCATTGTGTGCATCTTGTAGCTCTGGTATGATTTCCTAAAATTGCTATTGACTATCAATGAAAACAAGGATCAAGCATCAAAATCAGTTATTAAAATTTCCCAAGTGATTCTGATATACTTGTATGATCCCAAAATGAATCGTACCAGAAATGATAAACAAGAATTGAAGAAGTGATGTCCATGAAGTAAAATCAATTAGAATTACTCTAATAGGTTTAATATCCAATCTCTAAACAAAAATACAAAAATATGTCCTGATTTTGTTTGTTAATTTTTTTAGTTGGTTTATTTTTTTATGCTAGTCATTTAGTAGATAAAAGTCGAACTAGGCAAGACTTCACCTGTGAATCACTCACCAAAAGGGTCACGTCTAAGGTGACCAAAACATTCAACATAAAAATTGAGTCACTTCTAAGGTGACAAATTCGTTTTAAGTAAAAAGATCACGTCTGAAGTGATCAATAGGTTTTTCAATTTAAAAGGTCATGTCTGAGATGATCATTGCTGATAACATTTTATCTATTGTTAAAAGGATAAGTATTTGAAAGTGCATAATGTCAAATTAACAAGTAAGAGTCATTCGCATGACTGGACCTTAAGTATGGACCAGTCGCACGAATGGGGCATGAGTATGAACCATTCACACGATTGGATCACAAGAATGAACCAATCGCACGACTGAAACCTAGTCGCACGACTGAAGATGACCAACTAAGCCAATTGCATGACTAAGCTCCAATCGCACGAATGAAGAGTGCGAATGGATCCAGTCGCCCGACTGAAGACAGAATCAGTATAAATAGAGCTAAAGTCGGTCACAAATCTTCATCACCCCTCAATCGCCCTAAAATCGCCCGAATGCAAAGACACTCTTCCAAAATTTGATTAAATCAATTTTTGACTACTATTGTGTTACTGACGAGTAGTTACATCATCTACAAGTAATAAACAATCTAAATCGCACAAAATGCGTGGTGAAAACAAACCGTAACAGACCCAAATTGTTTAAAATCAAGAAATAAGTCATAACCAACAAACAGACCATATAAACATGCAAATTGGTTAAAATGAAAGACATATTGTGACAATTAGGGTTCTTGCGAGTCTAAACACAATGTTTAACTTCCAGTTTTCACCTAGATTCAAGATTAAAGTGTCGAATAGAGAGGTATGAGAATGGTCACTCCGAATGAACTTCAATCGCACGATTGAACTGGTTGAAAGACTCAATCGGCCGAATGAACTAGGTGTATGAGCACAATCGCATGATTGAACTCAGCCGCATGCTCAGTTGCCTGATTGAACTCAGCCGCATGCTCAGTTTCCCGATTGAACTCAACCGCATGCTCAGTCGCCCGATTGAAGTCAGACGCATTCTCAATCAACCAACTGAACTCAGTCATATGGTTCAATCGTATGATTAAACCAGACTGATTTCAAAACAGTTTAACTTTCAAGTGTTTCTGCTATGAATTAATCTAATGTTTATTTGTCTTATGTTACAGAAACATGGCAGAAAGGTGGACTATGAACACCAAGCACAACATATGTGCCCACCTTGATCCTACATCTCGGAACGCTGCTGAGTTCTTAGGGATTATATCTTTTTTGCGCTGATCACAAATCTTCAAGGCTATCTCGACTCCGTGCACACCTTACAGGTCCATCCAGCAGTCTTTTAGGGAGAGTGCCAGGGTAGACAGATTATTTGAGCCCCATTATATACAGAGCTCTATCTTGGGTCAGGAGATAGTGATCACAGAGGAGGATTTGAGACGGGTCTTAGGCTTGGGTGAGGACGGAAGCCACCCAACTAAGTTACATCCCCTGACTATCCGGGGATGCATCATGAGGATCAAGTACGCCGGCGACTTAAATGCCGGGGTGCTGAACAAGAGTAACATGTGCCCTCAATTTAAGTATCTGGCACATGTGATCCTGAAGTGCATAGCCTCCAGGCATAGAGGATTTGACGACCTCTCCGACTAAATCCAGAATGCATACTTTGCACTGGTACTGAACCATCCGTTCAGTTTCTCCCCCATGATCTTCTCCTATCTGATCGAGAACATAAAGGCCAAAGGCAAGGAAGGTTTCTACATGAACCCCTGATTCCTATTGATGATCATTAATGAGAAGCTTCCTTCACTGCCTAAGGAGAGTCATGATGCAGTTACTCTCGAGGTCATGGATGACACCACCCTCGGGAGGATGAAGGTCTACCGGGGAAAATAGGTGAAGCCCCCGGTGAGGAGGTTGTTCGGCCATCTAGCCAATGCAGAGTATGTGGCGCCAGCTAGGAGGAAGTGGCGCCACGACGAGAGTGATTCTGATGTTGAGCAGATTGCACTACCCTCTGATGATTCTGACGGTGATGACCACGATGATGATCAAGGAGGTGATGGTCAATGTGGACCCAAGTCTGCTCCCATTCATCCTGATTTCCAGATAGAGGAGGAGGAGGAGTCTATTGAGGAGCCTCTGGTGCGAACGGTGGGGAGCCGGGTCGTAGCCACTGAAAGAGGGCTTAGGGCGGTTGGTGGACGCCAGGGTGAGTCCGGGGATGCTGTTACTACTGATACACCTTATACCCCGGAGCAGCCCAGTAGCCAAGGGGGAGCCTCTGTGTCTAAAGGATCCAGGACGAAGAGGATGGCTTACCCTTACGGAAAAAAGGATAAGAGGCCAAGATTTTCATTGACCACATCTACTACCACTCCCACAGCTACCTCTACTACCACAACCACCACTACTACCACCACCACATCCCCCATATCCACCACAGCTACCACCACCATTACCACACCACCTATCACTTCCACACTCCCAACCACCACCACTACAGCCTACCCTACACCATCCACTCATATCCCACCACCCATATTCACCACATCTACCACCACCAGCCACCAAGCCGGTCCCTCATCCCATACCACCTTCACCATAGGACCCACTCTACCCTCCATTAGGGTAGAGGAACAACTGGCAGCACTAAACCGCATGGTGCTAAAGCTATTAGATGCTGATGAAGAAAAAGTTGCTCAACTACGTCAACTTGTGGATCTAAATGCTACCCAAGCACAGTAGATTGCCCAGCAAGCACAACAGATTTCCCAACTCCAGGAGTGCAATGACCAATCAGTAAAGAGGATTGAGTAGTTGGAGGCCTCAAACAAGTCTATCATGCTCAAACTGAAGGGATCTAAAGATGAGCCTCTGAAGATTAGAGAGGGTGATAATGATGATGATGATGTAGATGTTGATGATGATGATGGTGATAATGAAGAGACTGATGATGAAGAGAACACTGATGATGAAGGGACAAAGGAAAAGAAGGGAAGAGACGATGATGATGAAGGGGATGCAGCTGCATACGCTTAGGGTCAATAAAGGAGGATTAAATGAACCCAAGACCAAGGAGCATTATCCTTTCCCCTCCAGCTGAGAAGTCGGCTATTCAAGACAAAAGTAATGCTTAGAAGTTTATGTATTTGAAAACTTTGTACTTGAATCTTGTATTAATATTATGTAATTAATGTTTATATATCTTTATCAAATGGTTGATTGTCTTGATTATTTACTAATTGTTGATGTGTTTACATGTTTAAATCAAGCAAATCAAACATCTCATCAAGATGAGTATGATGTTGCTCCCCTATAGCAAATCAAGTCTCAATTCACAATGATTCTTGATTTGCAAGGGATTGTCAGAAGGTCGGTGAGCTACACTCCCGAAGAAGGAGAAATCATTCACGACCTTACTGATGAGCAACTTGTTGAGATGTACAGGCTAAATCTAGACGAGATTGTCAAGATGCACCAACTTTTGATGTTTCCAGTGACGATGAGCTCAACGATGTAGATGAAATAGAGTTTGAGGATGTCACAGCAGACTACTATCCAGAGTACACTGACCGAGAAGGCAATGTGATCCACAACTTGGGTGACACTCTCGGTAGTGCTACGTTTGACAAACTGGATGAGTTGGAAAAGGAGACTGAAAATAATGAAAGCCAAGCCTAAGCTTCAGATGCTGAAGTTGATATCAAGAAGGCTAAATGGGCGGCTTGTTTTGCTGAGATACGAGCCCAACACACTGCACAAAAGCCGAATGTCTACACCAAGTTGTAAAAGGTCAAGAAACATTAAAAGGTTTCAGGCATGATTATTGCGTGGGCATATTTTGAAGATCTTAACGTGTATGCAGTTAAGAGGGAGAAGGGTATAGAGTACTTCAGATTCCCACACGATTAAAGACTCTCCCTGGTTTTTAGCTCAACCAGCTAGCGTGTCTAAACTTATTATATGCAGATCTGAGGAAAATGTCAGGCTGGTTTGAGGCTGCACTAAAGAAAAAATACCACACCCTGTGGGTAAACTTCAGACCTCAATAACCGAAGAGGTACATCCGAAGGTCTGAAGTGGTCCCGATATCAGGAAAACCAAAGGTGGTGCTGAAGTGGTGTCCTCCGCGCACTATGTCTAAGATTGCCTTACGGGAAATGCCAAATGACTTCACTCCACACATTAAATGGTGGTATTACGATAGGAGAATAGGTGAAGCGGTCATAGTCTTACAGAAAGAGAGTGTAAAGAATATATGAAGAGGCTGATGCAACCCAAACATCCAAAGTCTATCATGTATGCTGCACAAGTACTGAAGAAGAATGCTTAGCAAGTTTTACACTTGCAACAAAAAATACTCTAAGTGTAAAATCTTCCGAAGCCAAGACCAATATCTTCTGAAGCCAAAGATGAAGTCTTCCGAAGCTTCGGAAATAAAGTCTTTCGAAGCCTCAACTCTTGAAGACAGATTTCTTTCGAAGACTTTTAGTAACATGCTTTATCTGATGTACTCTTTCATAAAGCTTGACCCCTTCCTGCTGCAACTCTGATAAGTCACCAAATTGCATGAGTTGGTGAAAAGGTCCATGCTTTTCGTAACTATACATTGAGGTTTTGAGTCTGTAACTTTCTACTTCGTGTACTTTATCCTTTTTGTAATATATAAGGATGTGAGCTATGGCATGTCATAGTCACTAGTCAAAAGGCAATCGGCCTTTTGACTCTACAATTGATTTCGTTTGTGTCTAGTCAATTGTATCCAGCTAGCTTTCATAGTATAGCCGGCTGTAGGATGTAGTATAAGTATCTCATGTTCTTGTATCTTTCCTTTATGCTTTGTAACACTTGTAATAGAACATAGAGAAGGAAATATACTGCATTCTTGAAAACCATATACTTGTGCTCTTGTGTTCTGTCTCTTACATTACTTGTGTTCTTAGTGTCTTACTTGTGGTTAATCTAGTTCACTAATTGATTAAGTTTTAGTTAATCTCCTCTTTGTGTTTTTGTGTTGTAAGTGACCCCCTTCACCGGTCCTGCATTTGGTATCAGAGCATTCCAGGCTCTTGATATAAGATCTCACCATCTTAAGATCCCTCACACACATAAATACTAAACTTTTCAAATGGCAGCCATTTCCGAGACTGATATAGAAACTAGAACCACGAACAAGTCCCCACTGATCACTCTTGATGACTTTGATACCTGGTGCCTGAGAATGGAATGTTTCATCAGGTCTCTAGACTTAAGAATGTGGGAGTCTGTTGAGAATAGACCTTACATACCTAGCACCCCCTCTGCTACTGGTGTTGGTATGATCCCTAAGGCTGTGGCAAACTACTCTGATAAAGAAAAGATGAGAGTAGAGATTGATAGAAAAGCCATGATAGCCCTTCAAACTGCTCTTCCAAACTCTGTATATAGAGGTTTCAAGAAATACAAAACAGCTAAACAGCTGTGGGATGCACTGAAACTGATGTATGAGGGTTCCTCTGAAGCCAAGGAGAACAAGAAGGATCTCCAGAAGCAGTAGTTCGAAAACTTCACCTTCAAAACAGGTGAAACCATGACTCAGCAATACTTCAGGTATGTTGAGATTGTGGATACCCTTGTGGATGGAGGAGTTCCTCATGAGAACATGGACATAGTAAGGAAGTTCATGTCCTCACATCCTAGGCAGTGGACGCACTACTGTGTGGTAATCAAGAGGACTAAAAATCTCAAAACTCTTACTCTGACAGAGTTATATGGGATTCTCAGTGGCTATCAGATGGAGATGAACATGCAAGGTTTATCTGGCAACTCCAACAATCAAATGGGTTCAGCCCTGCATGTGGTTGAAAGGGATAGCATAGATACCCAACATCATCTCATATGCTACCCTGACAACTCACCAAAGGGTCCTTTCATCACCTTCCCAGAGACACCAAGGGAAAGTTCTTCTCAAAGCATTTGTGTTTTCTGATGAAAGTTATGGCAACTTTCTTTTCACCCCTGAAGACCTAGACTGTATCCATCCAGATGATCTGGAGTACATGGAGATAGTTCAGCAGATGGCTCTTCTCACTCACAGAGCCAAGAAGTTCTACAAGAGGACAGGAAGGACGTTTCCAAGCAATGCAACCAGTGGAAAGTTTGGCCTGGACAAAGGCAAAGTCAAGTGTTATAACTGTAACTTGATAGGCCACTTTGCCAGGGAGTGTAAGGCACCTAGAACAAATGGTGGCCAAACATAGTCCAGACCTAAGTACACTGACAAAGCTCCCCCAGAATGAGAAGCCAAAGTAGCAGGCTGCCGTTGCAGTTGAAGATGGAGGCTTTGACTGGAGCTTTCAGGTGGAAGATGCTTCTCCAAACCACGCACTGATGTCGGATCATGATGAAGCCAAGGTATTGGAACATCTTTGTACCCCTAAATGCATTGCTAAAGTTAATAGATACAGGTCCTATAACTTGGAGATGAGATCTGATCTTCAGTCCTTAAACATATTAAAAGCTGATTTTAGAAAGTATTAAAATGATTATAAACTAAAGATTGAGGACTTAGAGAAAACTACTTCAGTTCTAAAACATGATCATACAGACTTTAGGACTCAAATCAAGGATCTCATAACCAAGCTAACTGAGTTCCAAGCTGAGCTTGTGATCAGCAAAGCCAGGGTAGACAAGTGTGTTCTTGAAGAAGAGACCTTCAAGAACATGATATCCTCATCCTAACACAATAAGGTATGCTATCAAAACAAACAGTGACTAGGATAAAATAAGATATCTCCTCCCCACACAATCTTGTTAGTAAGATCACCTAGGTGTGGAACTTGTGAAGATGAGCTTTCTCTCATAGATCCTTTGAGTGAAAAGGATGAAGAAGTGATAGTGAAGAATTTCTTTGAGAAGAGTGAAGAGGAGGATTCTAAGAAGGGCCACTATCCTTCTAAGGAGAAGAAGAAGACAGTGATGACCAAGTCAACGAGAAAGAATTGATCAGAAAAAGCAAAAGGAAAGCAAGGAAGGCTCAAGAGATCAAGGCTACTTTTGACTCCAAGCATAAACAAGTTTTTATCTCTGCAGGGTTTGAAGTAGTAAAGACTGAAGACATCAACCTAAAATCTTCTGCTAAGAGTTCTGGTTCTTGTTCAAATCATCTTAATACCCAGAAGAAGACTGATCTGCTGTGTACCACTGCTACACAGCCTGGATCATCAAACTCCAATAATAGTTCCCAGCCCAAAAGGACTGTTTCAGCATCTACAAAGATGAGGGTGGAGAAGGGATGTGACCAAAGTCAATCTTATTCCTAGTAAAAGGCTCTTGGGAAGAAGAAAATAGAGTGTGTTATGTGTGAGAGTACTGCTCATCTTGCTAAGGATTGTCCATACAATACCAAGGGTACTCTTTACATGATCATACCAAAGACATCCAAGAGTTCTAAGAAGATTCAAGCTTTGGAAGGAAAATCTGTTTCCTTCGAAAGCTCCAAATCTAAGAAGAAGGCAAGTGGAAAATTGCCTTCGGAAGAAAAGTTGGTCTCGGAAGGAAGGAATACTTCTGAAGCACTGAAGTCTGCTGCAGTGTCTGCAGAATCTTCCGAAGGTCCAGTCATCAAAACTTCCAAAGTCCAAGACTCCAAAGGTGGTGTGGAAGTCTAAGAAAGACCAAGTGACTGAAAATTTTCCATTAACAACAGCTCAAGATCCTCCAAGCACAACCATAGGTTCTCTTACTGTTGCATTACCTTCTGTTTCAATTAGTGAGCCTAAGACAAGCAAGGCTTGGGTTTCCAAATGTAACTAATCATTTTCTTTATGTAGGGATAGCTGAAGACAAAACAAAAATGTCTGGATCATTGACAGTGGTTGTTCCAAGAACATGACAAGCAATAGGTCACTACTCCAGAACTTTGAAAGGATTGATGGAGGGCCAGTTGCTTTTGGAGGAAATGAAGGTGGTTACATTTCTGGAAGGGGCAAGGTCACAAATGGTAAGCTCGACATTGAAAAGGTAAACTTTGTCAAGGAGCTTGGGTACAATCTTCTGAGTGTATCCCAATTTTGTGATC
>BJCM01105758.1:0-10502 GCA_018326385.1 Flaveria bidentis | reverse complement strand
ATGAACTTGATGATTGAAGGTATGTTTGTCCTCTTAAACTCATACCAGGTTGATATTTTGATGCAAGTGCTATTTATCATGTTTTTGGTTGATTTAATTATTCAATATGTACCTCACACACACAAGCATGGAATGATCAACCATCCTTATACAATGCATGGTAGAACTTTTTCACAACTTTCCTTACCAGGTTACTTAAGTTATGAGACCTCATTTTCACTGATCCTTATTGGGATTCTTTTACTTTGACTCTTTTCATGATGATCCGCATTGGGATTCTTTTCACTTCACTTTGGAAGGTGATCCATGACTGGATTCTTTTGTTCATTCACTTGGAATGTATTGCTTTTGTAGATTCATCCAATTTGGATGTGTTCCTTATTAGGAATCTTTTGGATCAGTAGATTGGCACTATGTGCTTGTTTCATCAGGTCTTTGCTTATTAAAACAAAGATGAAACTTGATGTAGGCGAAAAAGATTCATAAAGTATCATTACCTGGTGTGTTTAGGTTACTACACACACATGCACTCACATAAGCAAATACGTACCTGTACTATGAGATGAGAGTTTCACTATTGAATAAGATTTTAATTCATCACTGCATGTATCTTCTCTTCCAAGTTGAGCCTACCAACATATCTAGTAAGTCATGATAGTCTTTCAATTTTTTGAACTTAAGCATAGTGAATGATATAACGACTGTAATTATATCATTTCCCAAGTGTATTCTTTTCTTCCTCAAAATTGACTTCTTTTTTGTGATTTTCTAATGTTTTTGACTTGTTTTTGATGTTTTTGATTGGTTTTGCTCAAGGTTAATCATTCCAATTGATTGAACTAGGAATTCAAACTTACTAGGTTCAAATGCCTTAGTGAATAAATCAGCCAATTGATTTTCAATGGGTACTTGAATCAATTTGATTAACCCCTTTTCAGCACAGTCTCTCGAAAAGTGATATCTAATTTCAATGTGTTTTGTTTTCGAGTGCTAAACTAGATTATTTGTAATGAAAACAGCTGCTGTGTTGTCAATGTGAATTGGTGTGTGAAAGAAGTTAATACCATAATCAAGCATCTGGTTTTGAATCCAGAGTACTTGAGAGCAACAAGCTGATGCTGCAATATACTCAGCTTCTGTTGTTGATACAGATACGTTTGTCTGCTTATTGCATTGCCATGAGACCAGTCTGGGACCAAGAAATTGACAACCGCCAGAGGTGGACTTTTTGTTATAGTCGCATCCTCCATAATCACTATCTGTGAAGGCATAGAGATTGAAGTCTCCTTCCTTTAGATACCATAACCCAAGAGCTGGTTTGCCCTTCAGATATTTGAATATCCTCTTGACTGCATTCACATGTGATTCCTTTAGATCAGCTTGATATCTGGCACACACACAAACACCAAACATAATGTCAGGCTTACTGGCTGCTAGATACATAAGTGAACCAATCATAGATCGATAGTGAGTCTGGTCCACTGATTTGCCTTATGGATTAGGTCTAATCTTCACTTTAGTATCCATAAGAGTTCTGATAGACTGACAATCAACAAAGTGGAATTTCTTCAACATAGTTTCCACGTATTTTGATTGATAGATGAAGATTATGTCTTCCATTTGTTGGACTTTCACCCCTAGAAAGAAAGTGAGTTCCCCCATTGCACTCATTTGGAATTTTGAATGCATAAGGTCTTCAAAGTCTTATAGAGTTGCTTGTTTGTTGAGCTAAAGATGATATCATCCATATAAATCTGGACTAACAACATGTCTTTTCCTTTTCTCTTTCTGAAGAGAGTCTGATCAATATTTCCTCTTTGATATCCATTTTCAAGAAGAAAAGATGATAGAGTCTCATACCATTTTCTTGGTTCTTGATGAAGCTTGTACACCCTGTGAGGGAAATCTGGATCTTCAAAGCCAGGTGGTTGACACACATAGACTTCTTCAGCAACCTTTCCATACAAGAAAACACATTTCACATCCATTTGATAAACAGTAAACTTCATGGATGCAGAATATGCTAGAAAGATTCTTATTGCTTCTAATCTAGAAACAAGTGCAAACACTTCATCATAATCAATTCCTTATTCATGAGTGTAGCCCTATGCCACCAATCTTGCTTTGTTTCTGATGACGATCCCTCTCTCAGCAGTTTTGTTTCTGTATAGCCATCTGGTGCCGATAAGGTATTGTCCTTCAGGAAGGTCTACCAGTTGCCATACTTCTTGCTTCTTGAATTGTAGCAATTCTTCATGCATTGCTTCAATCCAACGATTGTCTTGAAGAGCCTCTTTGATGTTTTGGGTACTATTTGACAAAGAAAGCATGAGAACAAACAGATGTTTGCAATACCAGACTTGCTTCTTGTCACCCTTTCATTAAGTTCACCAATAATTCTTTCCACTGAATGATTCTTGTGTATTCTGGTGGTTGGAATTGAGTCACCAACTATGGTTACATCAAGATTGGAGACATTCAGATCATTATGGTGAGAGCCACATTCATCTTGTACTGTTGGGGAATTATGAAGATAATCAGACTCTGTTTTATTAACTGCTTCAGCTTCAGCAACACTTTGATTGCTTCCATCATTTGATGTTCTTTGTGTTTCAGTTGGAGTAGTAGCTTGTTTTTATTTCTAATCTCTGTTGATAGATCTTCTGAGTGTGATGGTAAGATACTTGGACCTCCTTCAATATCAAACAACCAGTCGGGATCATTTGTAGATTTGGGAAACGAATGTTCCTTGAATTGAACATTTGTTGATTCATTAATAATGTTTAATCTAGGATGAAACACTCTGTAAGCCTTTGAAGCAGAAGAATAACCTACAAAGAATCCTTCATCAGACTTAGATGAAAACTTTCCCAAATAGTCTCGGGTGTTTAATATTGAGACATGACTACCAAATGATTTAAGAAATCCAATAAATGGTTAATAGTGAAACAACAGTTCATATGGAATCATGTTACATTATTTTACAATTAGAGTTCGATTTTGCACAAAGCACGATGTGTTAACTGCCTTTGCCTAAAAGGTAATAGGCAGTTTAGCATCGACTAGCATTGTTCTTGCTGCTTTAGATTAGTGTTCTATTTCTCCTTTCAGCTATCCTATTTTGTTGAGGAGTTCTAGCTGCACTGAATTGATGAGCAATGCCTTGGGTTGCACAAAATGAACTCATGTCCTTATTTTTAAACTCAGCACAATTATCACTTCTTATTGTTTTGACCTTATGATCAAGTTGGTTTCTAATTTTTGTGATAAGGTTTTGTATTATTTGGGATGCCTCATTTTTATGATGTAAGAAGAAGACCCATGTAAATCTTGAAAAGTCATCAATGATCACCAAACAATACTATTTCTTTCCAATGCTCATAATATGGGTTGGTCGAAACATATCCATGTGAAGTAGCTTCAATAGCGTATTGTTTGTGTTCACAAGTTTGGATTTATGAGAAGATTTATGTTATTTTCCTTTGAGGCACACTGAACAATGATCAAAAAAATAAAATTCTTTGTGAGGAAGACCAATGACATGGTTTCCTTGACCTATCTGTTCATGTTTAAAGTTTGTGTGCCCCAAACGTCTGTGCCAAAGCTAGGACTCATCAAATGATGCTTTTGACAAAAGGCATGTTTCTTCTATAGGTGTAATAGAATTCAGGTTTAAAACATAGGTGTTATTCTTCCTCGGGGTCTTTAGGACAACCCATTCTTCAGAGATCTGAAATCCCGGTTTCAGAATGTAGCAATGAGTGTTGGTAAAGTGAGTTGAATATTTCTTGTCGTAGATATGAGACACGCTTAGAAGATTGAAGTTCAGTTGTTTACAGTAGTTCAATCTATCAAAGCTTAGCATCCTATTTATCACAGATCCTTCACCAGTAATTCTTCCACCTTGTGAATCTCCTCCTAATGCCACAGTAGTTTCTTGTATTTGCTTGAAGTCATGTAGGAGGGAACGATCTCCAGTCATGTGTTAGGAACATCCATTGTCCACGTACCATAGGTTTTTGGACCTATATGGATGACCCTGCATGTACATAAGAACTATTTGAATGTCGAACCCAAGCCATGATGGTCTTGGGTTTCCCATTCCTATCCATTATGGTGACCTCTTGATACTTTCCTCTAAATTGTGATCTATTTAGAGGTGACCTTGGAGATTGCTTGTGATATTTTGCTGGAGTGATCTCATCAACATCAACTGAGGAGTCAAAGGAGTAGTGAAATCTTTGATCTCTATTCTTTTGAAGAAATTTAAACCGTTTCTGATTGTCAAAAATCATTTTAGGTGTCGGAAGATCAAACTTTTTCTTAACAATGTGATGGTTGTTTCTTTTACTCTTCCATATTTCTTTTGTGTTACTCCTATCATTGTGTGATCTAGATGTCCTAGATTGATTGGTGGGCAAATGACTCCTGACGTGGGGTTTACCAGATGATGATGTTGAGATGGGTTTGTTCTAAGGAATTCTCACTCCCTTCTGATTGACGTAACAATCAGATGTATTATGATTGTTCATATCACAGACTAAACAATATTTGTTAAAATAACAGTTCTTGGTGGAGTGGTTGTTCATGTCATAGATATAGCAATATTGATTGTAAAAGCACTCTTCTGTTTTGTGATTGAACATATCACATATATCACAATACATCTGTTTGTTTCTTGACTCAGATTTTGATTTGTGGGACTCAACTGATTTTCTCATTTGTATCTAAGTCATTTTCTTTTTCTTAGGGGAAGAATCAAAATCAGCCCTTTTTGTAGCTTGCTTCATAACGCTACTTTTGTTAAATTTTCTGGGTTGTTTTTGTTTTTTCAACCCTTTCTTTTCCTCTTTCTCAAACAAATCAATGTGTTCCTTGTTACATATGTCAAATCCAACTCCCTGTCTTAATTTTGTTGATTGAGGGTCTGACAGAGTTTTACATGTCGAAATCAGTGAGCTCTTTTGTTTTTTTTTTGTAGTGAAACCTTGTCTGATTTGATTGAATTGTTTTGAGATATAATCTCATTATCAGAACGACTTTCAACAGAGGGTTTCACAGACGTCACAAATTTCTTTTTACCTTTTGCAATAGCAGTATGAATTTCACAAAACGAACAATTGCTTTAATTGGACTTGTGGGTTTGAATACACTCACTGCCTTGTCTGAACACTCTTTGATTTTAATTGGGTGTCCTAATCTGATTTTATCCTCATTTGTTTCAATATATACATTTGGTTGGTTTAAAGGATTAGTGATCAGTTTTACTATTGATTTTGTTTCAGTAGTGTTAGGTTTTTTCTCATTGAGTGTAACAGAGTCAGGCATGACAGTGTAGTTGTCATTATATGGTGGAGGACAAGAGTTATACCCGATCCCAGACATGTCTTTGGGATCCTTTTGAGAATCAAGCATATCTTGCAGCTTGACTGCAGACAGTTGAAACTTTTCCAGATTCACTTCAGTAAGTGTATGTTCAGCTTTAGATTGAGACAACTTTATAGTCAGTTTCTCATTCTCAGCTGCAAGAGTGTACTTTTCTCCATATAATTTTTCAATGACAAAGATGAGAGATTTTATTTTGATTTCAAAGTCGTTTACTTCTCTCTTGAGCATCTCTGACTTAACCTTTTCCTCTTTTATTTTGTCTACAAGTTTATGGATATGCTCTCTATAACCTTGCAGTTCATTAATGCATTTTTCACTACACAGGTTAGAATTTACCTCAGATGGCATGGGAGATGGACCATCGTTGATGTGAGCCATGAGTGCATGATTTTGAAATTGAGGCTTGACTTCCTTTGCATACAGGCTCTAGTCACATACTCCATCTTGCTTAATCATAAGAGCATTCGCAGATGACTGACTGCTTCCATGAGCTTGGTTTGTTAGTTGAGGTTGATTCTGATATGATTGATGTTATTATGGATGAGGATACTGCTGCTGATGATTGGTGGATTGAAAGCTTGAGTTTGGCTGTGATGATGACTGGCTTTGAGAATTTCATTGATAGTTGTTTCTTTTAGGGGCATTGCATTCTCTTGAGAAGTGGCCAGTCATGACACAGTTGAAGCACTTCACTTTGGATTTGTCATATCCAAGCTTTTTGTTTTCATTAAGGCTGAGTTTTCTACCTTTTCTGAAAAACTTCTTTGCTCTCATAGCAATCATGGTCATTTGCCATTGCAAATCCATTTCTTCTACATCATCTGGATCCATTTCTTCTAAGTCTTCCTAGATTAGATGTGCTGATGTGAGTCTTCCTCCCAAATAGGCTTCAAAGCTTGCAACAAAGGCATTGTAAGTTGCCTTTTGTTATTAAGATCTTGTGTCATCAGCAGTGTTTGTAGGAGTTGCAGTGAATCCTGTTGCTTGGGATGATGTTGATGGATGATTAATTGGTGGAGTTGCAATGAACCCAGTGGTTTTCAGTTGATCTCTATAAGAGATGAAATCATCCTCCTTATGAATGAAGGCATTTTCCACAGAGTGAGATTCTGGTTGAAATTTGTATGCCTCAGTCACTTTGGGTCTTCCCAAGTTTCTGCTTCTTTTATCTAGCTCCAGTGCTTCTATCTTTGCTATCATTATGTCAGAGTTGTACTCTCAAGTTGAAACATCTCAGTTTGGACTTATCAAATCCTAGTTTTGAATTAGAGGTTTGACCGCCAAAGTTCTTTCGTCCAGTGCGCTCCATAAATCTTCAAGCTCTAAGAGTCAACTTTGCCATTTGCCAATGAATGTCAGTTTCTTCAAGACTATCAGGATCTACCTGATACATGTCTTCCATTGTCATTCCTTTCCCTTTCAACTCTCCAGCCACAAGTGTTTCATAGCTTTGAACAAATATTCCAAAAGAGCCATTGTTTATGATGGAACTGAAGTTTCAACATTCACCTTGGAATTAGCCTGATCTCTTCCAACACTAACGTTTCCTCCTGAAAAATTACTTGTGTTAACTCCTCCTTGAATTGAATTCTGTATTTTAGAGCTTGCAGCGGATGATAATAAAGTAGCATTTTGAGTAAAACCAGATGTAGGCATCGGTCTGGTTAAATTCTTGTCTCTTCATATCCAACTCAAAGGATTTAAGCTTATTGATAATATCCATCAGCTTGTAATTGAACCCTCTTTCTTGCTTTAGCATTCTCACCTATAAGCTCCACTGAGACGGGAGAGAGTCTAGTAAGTTGTTAACTTGTTCACTGTTGGAGAGTTTTTCATCGTATTTCTTTAAAGTGCTTGAAACTGTCAAGAAGCGATTTGTGAGATCTGTCAGACTCTTGTTCTTGTATCCAACAAAGGAATTGAATTCCTTCTTTGCTTGAATGCTCTTATCCTTTACCAGTTCATCGTTACCATCATAGAACTCACATAGGGCATCGTAAAGGGACTTAGCATTTTTATGCTCTGCAAAACGATTATAGATGTATGGTGCCAGGCATAGTGTTAATGCACCAAAAACATTCTGGTCATGATCGATCAACTTCAGATCCTTTTTAGTGAATGTAGATGGGTCCTTATTTTGAGAGACAACATCACCAACTGTGACAGTTGGTATGTGGGGACCAGAAATAATAGATTCCCATTGGTTGTGGTCACTGTAGAAGAAGAAAGCTTTAAGACATCACTTCCAATCTCCGAAATTGTATCCGTTAATGAGTCTCGGTGGCCTATTGGGAGCAACACTTTCAAGATCGGCAAGAGTGAGTGATGTTAACTTTTACATGGTAGTTTGCTGGGATTGATGTAGTTTTGGCAAGAGAAAGACAATTTCGCTGAAAATGCAGTAGTTTCGCAGAAGAAAAGCAATTTCGCAGACAATTTCGCTGAGAAAGATAATTTCGCTGACAATTTTGGCAGCAGTTTCGCTAGCCGAATGTCACAAATAGCTTTGTTTCGCTGATAAGTTCGTACGAAACAAGCTTGAACTTTCGTTCAAAATTACTTTCGCAGTAATTTTGCTTGTTAAACCTTCACAAGCACTGGTGAACTTTCGTTCAAAGAGACTAGTTTCTCAGAACTACAAGAAACAATTTCAATAGTGATAACACCAGTAGTTTCGCAGAAAGAATTTCATAGTTTCGCTGAAAGAACACTAGTTTCGCTGGTCGAACCTTGAACCCTTTTTCAACACAAAATCAATCTGAAATCATCAAAAACTCAATGAATTTGAGATCTGATGATTAACAGAGCTTTTCCAATCAATAACCAGCAAAACTCAATCAATTTCCATGTCAAATACATACTATTTTGAACTGAAAATAGATGGAAACTTGATATTGAACTAAAACAACAAAAAAGTCAACAAATCATGAGCACTAAGGCTCTGATACCATATTATTGGTCCATTTCATAGTATTATAGTACAAATGAAATGAAGAATCGTTCAATATCAAACATACAAACTAAACAATATGAACAATGAAGATTGAAAATAATAACAACTCATTCAATAATAAAACAATGAAGATCATAACATTCAATAACAACAAAGTACAATGATATTTCTGTGTAATAACTGCTTAGAAATGGTAACTTGCAACAAGGATCAACGATTAGGGTTTTGCAAGCGTACACACAATGATAATGATCAAAAACTATGTATAGCAGCCTTAGTTTCGTAGACAGTTTCGTTGTCAGCAAAACTGTTCTGCCAAAACTGTAGTTTCGCCCGACAAAAACAGTAGTTTCGCCCAGCGAACTAATCAGCTGACTGTGAGCAAAACCACAGTTTCGCTGGATTGGAAAACAACATAAATCTAATTACATACAAAAGGAAACTAACAAAATACCTATTACAACCAAAAGTAAACAATCTAAACTAAGGTGAGTCCAACCTATAAATGATCTTCAATATACAAACAATCTAACAAGCATAATCAAACAATCACAAGTGCATAACCATAGCCACTAAGTTGACAACACTTGTTTGCCATCACAAGTGTTTTCATTTGGTCTTTCCTAAGGGTTAATCACAACATAAAAGATAGGACTCCAAAGACCCCCACTTGAAGTTGCATCCAAATGCTTCAAGTCCTTCTCTTTGTGCCTTCCCTTTGTGCTTCCATCTTGTGCATCTTCTTTTACAAAATTTATATCCTAATACAAATTTTCTAATAAAAGAATATACACCTAATCTATTTATTACATCACCATTGAATGAATAAACAAATTACATCCAAATACAAGTACAAAAGAATAATATTCCAACCCATTATGAATGAAATCAACCAAAACAAACATCCATCCAAAACAAAATCAACACAAGGTTAAGGCTAGGTTATCCACCAATATTAAACAACATTCAAGAACCAAAATAAATCCCCTTTTAACCCATATATTTTCAGTCAACATAAACCAATAATCTAAGGTTTTGTCTAAACAATACCTTTAGATGAGTAGGACAACGGTTAGAATCACAATCAATAAGTAATCACAGTAAAAGAAATTTGGGCAGAGTGTTTGTGTATGAGAGGTTTTTGAGAGCTTTCCAAGGTGGCAAGGAATGCGACCGACTCACCCCTCTATTTATACTTTCTTAATGTTCAGTCGTGCGACTGGACCCATATGCATGATTCATTCGTGCGACCGGGGTTTAGCCGTGTGACTGGCTTATACTATTCATCCAGTCGTACGATTGGTTCATTCTGGTGATCCAATTGAATGTTGCCCCATACTCATGGTCCAATCGTGTGACTGGCTCTTACTTATAGTTCAATCGTGCGATTAGCGCATACTTATGGTCCAATCGTGCGATTGACTCATACTTAAGGTTTTGACCTCATACACTTTCACACACTTAAAGTTTTACCTTTTGATATAACATTATGAACACTGATCATCTCAGACATTACCTTTTTAATTGAAAACAGTTTGATCACCTCAGACGTGATCCTTTTAATTTGAAAACCGTTTGATCACCTCAGACGTGATCCTTTTAATTTGAAATCGATTGGTCACCTCAGACGTGACCACTTTTAGCGAGTGATTCATAGATTAAATCTAGTTGTATAGTCCGACTTTTACGTAACAAAAGACTAGAAAACAGAAAAACAACTTGAAATTAAAACAAACAAGACATATTTTTGTGTTTTTAATTTGAGGTGGATTGAAATCTTTTAGAAAACGTCTAATAGATTTTTCTTCCTAGACAGAACAACTTCAAGTTAATTTGATCTTTTCTAGTAAGATTCGTTATGGAATCATATAGGTGTATCATAATCATTTGGAACATTTTAAGAAAAGATTTTGATGCTAGATGTAGAGGCACCTTTGTCTTGGGCATTCTTGGTCCTTCTTTCACTTTCTGACGTGCCACCCATAGCAGATGTACCTCCTTCTCCTTCATCATCATCATCACCTTCATCAGCATCGTCACCTCCCTCTGTATCGTCACCTTGATCATCATCATCATCACTGTCATCATCATCACCGTCATCATCATCACCATCATCTCCATCTCCTTCTCTAATCTTTAGTGGCTCATCTTTGGATCCTTT
>BJCM01105414.1:0-10842 GCA_018326385.1 Flaveria bidentis | reverse complement strand
CAAATCATTCAAAAACGTTTAAAGTAGGGGTCCTAGAACTCACACAAACGACCACAACAAGAAGAGCTTCGATTTGACTCGCTTCTCAATTATTTTGGCTCACTCGAACCAACCCGAACCAACTTTTCTTCCTCTTTTCTTTCTTTCTCTCTTCTCCTCTCTTGTTTGAATGAAATATGAGTGTGGGGAGAGGGTAAGGGCAGCTCTCTCCCTTTATATACCCCCTATGACCCGTCTTTCTTTCGTTGGTGTGTTTGGTCCCTCGACTTTGGATTTTATTTCTTTTCTTCTTTCATTGGCTTCAAAATAGATAAATAACCGGGTGTTACACTATAATGATGCACCGATCGGGTTGTCGTGACTCAATCAAAAATGATTTATATAACCGGTCTTAGCTGCTTTTATTGTATTAGAGTAAGTAAAGTCATCTCCACGGGTAATTAGTGGAAAAGTGTTTAACAAAAAAGACTCGATTAAATTAAAGACACGAACTTTAAAAATAAAAATCAAAATTTTTAATAATTTTAAGAACACTAGTACAAAAAGCAATGAGCTTTGTCATGAATTTACTAAATAATAAGAAAACAATCATTTTTGGGTTTTCAATTTCGTAAGATCAATAATTGATATGTTTCACTAGGATTTGTGAAAAACAATACTTCAAGATCTTAGGTATTGATTAAACTGATAACAAAGGAACACACTTTTTAGATTTGTTTGTTCACAAGATTACAAGTTTACCTATAAGAAGTTGTTTACTAGTTTTAGTGAGTTAATGATGAAAGAAAATAGGAAATTGATAATCAATCAAACAATTTTATTTTTAATGTAACCTTTAAATCAATCAAAACATAACGTTTCATTCAATAATCCAATGTTAAATACAAAAACCTAATCAAAGTATACCAATTGTCTCACTTTAACGAGAATCATACTCCCAAAAGCAACCAAGCAAGAACTAGCGGCTCATGGTATTTACTGAATCTCCAATCTTGCTTTGATGATCATTTTAGTTGATTTGGGATGAATAGGAAGACTTGAAATCACCAAGAATCAACATAGAATATTCAATTTTCTTGCATGGGAAGTTCTTCTTTGAATTGGGATTGGATTGGTTTTAATTAAACTTGAAAATCCCCAAAATCCAGAGGTTGTTGGGATGACTGCGTATCATACGCTGCCCCGGCATATCATACGCCGGGTATTAAGTTATAAGGAGCTTGTTCTCTTGATTCTGTCTAGGATACGGTGACTGATACATTGTTCAACGTATGATATGGTGGTGCTCGGTTGACTTGATTTGACTCTATATTTCGTCTAACTGCACATCTGGTCCTTCCATTTCATTATTTTGCTTCTTTTGCCTTAAATTATGCTCATTAAGCTTCAACATCTATGGATCAAAAAACAAACAAAGTCATCTAGTTCTACTATATATAATCAGTATGTAAAATCACGTATTTAAGTATAAAAAACCTAATAATATCGATATGTGGTCATGCACCGGTAGATGTTCTTCTTTCTCATAAAAGAGTTTTGTATAATTTATTTTATTTTTGAGCAATAAAATAACTTTTTCTTCAAATATTCGTATAACTAATTATATAAAAAATAGACATCATAATCATTCAATCCGAAGCATAAAATGGCAAATTTTATGAAAATCTTTGATTGTCATAAGTTTCAAAAGTTGGCTTCGGGAATAGCCAAAGTTGATGATAGCTCTAACTCAACACCACGTTAAGGTGTTTGAGTTGAATAAATTATAAAATGTTGAAATCTTACAATGAATTAAGAATCATTTACATTTAGATAATTGTCCTTCCGTCAGTCAAATGGCAATCACTGAGATTCTACTTTCGTAAGGTATGTGTAGAATATGGTATTTCTCTATTGTCAATGCCACCAACACTCATCGCATCTGGAGTGTATTATGATAAGTAGTAGAGTCAATCAATAGAATTTAGGATTTTTACTCTTGATATTAAGATGAGAAGAAGAAGTTACAGAGAAGAAGATGAGAGAGAGAAGATAACAAACTTGTGTACTATTTTCTATGACCTCACTTGCCCTCATTCATTCACTATATAACTTTCACATAATTAATTAATTAATTATAATATAATGTGGAGTCAAAGTAAGCATTCTCTCAATCTTTCTGGAATTCGTTTCTCACGATGACTCATTTTTTATTGGATTATTTCCTTGGGTTGATCTAGAATATTTGGGCCACCCATATTCTCATTTTGGGCTACTGCATTTGGTTGTTTATGGATCACAACATTACCCCCCTCTATAACATTCACCTTGTCCTCAAGGTGTAAGGATGAAAATGCTTTTAATAAGGTAAGTTTATCTTCCCAATTAGCGTCGGAGGCAAGAAAACCCTCCCATTGAACTAAGTACTGATCTGTCAGATGAGTTCCCAGATCGAGAGTATGATGATCAATAATAGTAGTCGGTTGAAGGACCAAGGTAGTAGTGGAGTCAACCAAATTTAGTGGAGTGACTTGTTGTTCAGGTTTGCCGATGCACTTGCGGAGCAATGAGACGTGAAAAACGTTATGAATTTGAGCATCACTCAGAAGATCTAATTTATAGGCCACTGGACCCACTCGAGCAAGAATTTGATAAGGCCCGAAATAACGTCGAGCCAATTTAGAATGTCGTTGGAGACGCACTGAGCCTTGGCGGTAGGGCTGTAGCTTTACAAAGACCCAATCACCTACTTGAAAATAAACATCACGACGATGGTGATCAGCATAAAACTTCATACGGGCTTGAGCTTGGGATAGATTACGTTTAAGTAAGTCGAGAACCTCGTCGCGTTCCAACATTTAAGCCTCCACTAAGGGATTTCCAGTAGCATCCCGAATATACCGACTAATAGTCGGAGGTTTCCGGCCATAAAGGACTTCAAAAGGGGTCATTTTAGCAGTTGTCTGATAGGAGGTGTTGTACCAATATTCAGCCCATGGTAATAGGCGGAGCCATATGTGGGGGTAGTCTGATACAAAACAACGGAGATACATCTCAAGACATTTGTTTAAGGATTCCATTTGGCCATCCGATTGAGGATGCTAAGCGGTGCTAAACGATAAAGTCGTGCCATGAAGTCGGTGAATTTCCTTCCAAAAAGTTGACTTGAATCGAGGGTCTCGATCGGAGACTATATCCAGGGGAATACCATGAAAGCGAACCACTTTTGCCACAAATTCACTAGCAACAGTGGCACTAGTAAAAGAAGTAGGCAGCCCAATAAAGTGACCATATTTGGACAAACGGTCCACAACTACCATAATGACAGTCTTACCTTGTGACGGGGGTAAACCCGTTATAAAATCCATGGCAATATTTTCAAAAACTAATTGAGGAATTGGAAGGGGTTGAAGTAGTCTACCCGGGGAAGGAATGAGGACTTCATTTGTTGGCAAACCTGACAATTGCAAATGAAGTCTTTGACATCTTGGCACATACGTTTCCAATAAAAATTGGAAGACAAGCGGTGAAAGGTGCGGGTGATTCCCGAATGACCCCCGGTGAGTGAGGCATGAAACTCACGTAGCAATAGGTGGCATAACGGGAAATCCGAGGGTATCATGAGGTGACCTCGAAAAAGCAGCAGGCCCTCCTTGAAACTGTGATCAGGAAAAGAAGAAGGATCGCCTTCAATATGGTGTTTAAGGGTTTGTAATTCAGGGCTCAAAAGAGTAGCTTTTCATAAATCCTCCAAAAAAGAAAGATTATCAGAAGATAAAGCTAATAATTGGGATGCGGGCACACGTGATAAGGCATCAGCAGTAGTGTTTAGCTTACCCGGTCGAAAGATAATATCGAAATCATAGCCTAAAAGCTTACCCAACCATTTTTATTGATCGGGTGTTTGTGACTATAATAAGCAATCGGGTGGCTGTCTTGGGATAAAACCACGCCAATACCCGATCCGGATGCATCAGTTTCAAGTGTAAATGGCTTTGAAAATCAGGAAGACGAAGTACCGGCGTTGTGCTAAGGCGAGTCTTTAAGGTGAGAAAGGCATCTTCCGTTTGGGCATTCCATTGAAAAGCATCTTTGCGGAGTAAATCAGTCAACGGTCCGGCGATGGATGCATAATTTTTGATAAATCGGCGGTAATAACCGGTGAAGCCGAGAAAACTCCTTATATCTTTGACCGATTTGGGGGTGGGCCATGATTGAATACTAGCAATTTTGGCGGGGTCAACCTCTACTCCAGCAACCGATATCAAATGGCCCAAATAACCAATCACCGTTTGCCCAAACACACACTTAGATAATTTTGCCACAAGTTGATGAGATAATAAGGTCTGAAAGACCTGCTGAAGATGATCCAAATGAGATGCCCAAGAAGGACTATAAACCAATATGTCATAAAAAAATAAGACAAATTGGCAAAGAAATGGTCCAAAAACATCATTCATCAACCGCTGGAAGGTGGAAAGGGCGTTAGTAAGCCCGAAAGGCATTACAAGAAACTCGTAATGTCCATCATGTGTTCGAAATGCCGTTTTAGCAATAGCACCCTCTTGAAGACGAATTTGATGATAACCGGCCAATAAATCCAATTTAGAAAAATAAGTAGCACCGTGTAATTCGTCGAAAAGTTCATCAACTGTGGGAATCGGAAAACGATCCCGGACCGTGATCGAGTTAAGGGCTCGGTAGTCAACACAAAAACGCCAAGTGCCATCCTTCTTCCGCACGAGTAATACCGGAGAGGAAAAAGGGCTATTACTGGGGCGGATAATTCCCTGATCAAGCATTTCCCGAACAAGCTTATCAATCTCCTGCTTCTGGAAATGTGGATATCTATAAGGGCGGACCGCGACCGGTGCTGTATTTGGAAATAGTTCAATGTGATGATCCTGCGAACGAATGGGAGGTAAGCTGGTAGGAGGTTGGAATACGGGAGCAAATTCGGTGAGCAATGGCTGGATATCGGCTGTGCAAGTCAAAGCCGGGGAAGAATGAGGATCTAATAGCTGTAAATGATAAAGTTCAGCAATAGCATCCTGATGAGCCAATCGACATAAGCCATTAAATTGGATAGGCTGGAGCACCGGTGTAGAATCCCTTTTCCAAAGGATACGCGAGGTACCACTCTGAAATTCAAATTGAGCTGTAGCATAGTTGGTAATAACTGGACCCAAGGTTGATAACCACGATACACCCAATACCATATCCCAACCTTGTAGTGGCAAGACATAAAAATCGACGAAAATTGAGGAATTTTGAATTACTAATTCCACCTGTTTGGCAATCCCAGAACAAGGAAGACATTCGCCACTACCAACCAAGGCCGAGAACAAGGAAATCGTCTCAATCGGTAGATTTAAAAACGTAGCCACCCTAGTTTGCACAAAACAGTGGGTGCTGCCCCCATCAAGTAACACTTGAATGGCCTTGCCCTTGACAAATCCCGTGAAACGAAGCGTAGTAGTAGATGTACCGCCAGCCAAAGCATTGTATGAAATGGTAGAATGAATTTGCACATCCTCTAGTTGGAGTGATTCCGCCAAGGTGGAATCAGGTACCGGAGCCTGCACGTTATTATCCTCTGCTGAAATTGGTGGTTCCTCATCAAAAAACAGCAATTGGGGTGTAGCTTTACATTTATGATCTGATGTATATTTCTCATCACATTTGTACCATAATCCTTGAGCTCGTTTGTGAGCTAATTCGGTGGGTGTTAAACGGCGAAAACCAATGGAATTTGGGGGTGGTTTAGGATTAGGAATTGGTGGAAATGTGTTTGTAGGAGATGGAGAAGAGAATCTGGGGGTGGGCAAAATGGGCTTCGAAGTAGGGTTCACAGCTACACGGCCTAGGCCTTTTTCAAGTTGGAGCCTATTCTCATGTAATTGGGCCAACCGAAAAGCCTCATCAACAGTACTGGGCTGATGAATTAATACCGATTGTTTAATATCGGAACGGAGACCGGAGATACAACAACGAACTAAGAACGCCGATGGCAGTGGAATCGTGCGCGTCGATATCTCCTCAAACCGGTGACGGTATTCCGCCACCGACGAAGTTTGCTGCAATTTGGCCAGAATACCCTCGAGATCTTCCAATTCGCGAACCCGGAATCGTTGAATTAGGGTAGTAATAAAAGAAGACCAATCTGATAATTTGGAATGATGATTCATCCATTCATACCAATCTGCTGCAGCATCATCAAGGTAGAATGAGGAAATAGTAAGGCGATCCGAATCAGGGATGGAGTAGAAGTCGAAATAGCGAATAGCTTGAGCAACCCAACGTTCAGGATGAGCACCGGTGAAGCGAGATAGGTATATCAGAGCAGGTTTATGACGCCTTAAAACAGAGGTTCCCACCTCACCAACATGAGCAGAATCCATGGAAGGAGGTGGAGGTTTCGGTTTGGGGATTAAGGAATTGAGTTGAACTAATACCTTATTTAGTACCTTCTTCTGATCCTCAATCGAAGTAGCGATCAGAGTGACCTCGGAGCGCAGATCATCGTGAGCAGCTTTCGATTGTTGCTGAGCATCCTACAGAGCTTTGACTCCTTCATCTAGCAATTTGAAGCGAGTTCCATCAGCCATAGTTAGCTAATTCCGAATGAAAGCACCAATGGAGTGTATGATGATAAGTAGTAGAGTCAATCAATAGAAATTAGGGTTTTTACTCTTGATATTAAGATGGGAAGAAGAAGTTACAGAGAAGAAGATGAGAGAGAGAACATAACAAACTTGTGTACTATTTTCTATGACCTCACTTGCCCCCATTCATTCACTATATAACTTTCACATAATTAATTAATTAATTATAATATGATGTGGAGTCAAAGTAAGCATTCTTTCAATCTTTCTGGAATTCGTTTCTCACGATGACTCTTTCTTGATTGGATTATTTTCTTGGGTTGATCTGGAATATTTGGGCCACCCATATTCTCATTTAGGGCTACTGCATTTGGTTGTTTATGGATCACAACAGCATCCACCACCACACAACACCACAAAATTAGCCGCCACCGTCCACTGTATAATTTTTAAAACATAGCTTCTTGTTTGCTTTACACAAGGATTTTATGTTTCTTATTTCTTATGTTACTAAGAAATTATATGTGTTTTGATTTTTCTATTCTAAGCTATTATATATTTGTGAAGAAAAAACTTGAAGTTGCTAGAAAACAAGCCTATACAATATAGAACTGTTCCTAAAAGCATTTGTTGTGTCACTTAAGAGCCATGCATAGATGTAGATTAATACCACTAAATCGTGATAAGCAATAGGAATGAATGAGTTAAAAACCAAAAAAATGTTGTTTTTTTTAATCCAAACCAATTGTTTTTTAAATGACTCAATTTGATCCGATCCTATTTTGCTCATGTCACTAACCCATTTTAACATGTTATCTAGTCCACCCCAACCCATTCAATTTTCAAGGCTAATACTAACCATTTTTGAAATTGAAAAAAGTTCATATAAGTTTTACTAGTAGCTTTTGGTCCAATACAACCTTTACTTATCATTTTTTTGCATGACTGTTGGGAAAATCATTATTAAGAAATTATGTTCCGAGCAATAAAATCACTTTTCGTTTATGTATTGTAATATTTATTTGTTTGGTATAGTTAAAATAAACACCAATATAAACAACCAATCTAAATCTTTTCGTTGAGACTTTTGTCACTTAATTCTGGTTGTTAGAGAAACTAGGTTTGAAAATATCATAATGTGTGTTTGAATACTGCGACTGAAAACGAATTATATAATTGAAAATTTTGTATCGAGATGATCATGGTTGCAAAAGTCGCTAGGCGCTGCCAGGTCGGTCGACTGGGGAGTTGCGCGTACTCGGCCTAGGCGGGAAGTACTCGGGGAGTGCTCGGACATGGTAAATTATAAAGAAATGAATTTTTAAGAAATTATATATATGTCAAATATAATAAGTTTACAAATATTTATAACATATTACGTGAAAATCAATATATATTAAAAGAATACGTTCACATACTATATGTTGGATCAAAAGAAGGCTGGTGCAACCAAAACCAAATCACTTAGATAATTTTGGTGCTACATGCAAAGGCTTCCGAAGCTTAGCATGGAACTTCCGAAGGTTATAGAGTTCTTCCGAAGACAAAGTGAAAGATCAACTTCCGAAGACAGAACTCTACTTCCGAAGTCAAGAGCATGCTTCCAAAGATCAAGTCTTAGAAGAACAATCAGAAGACTACTTCCGAAGTATAAAGAAAAGAAGAAGTTCTCAAGCCTTGGAAGAAGCAGCCTCTTCCGAAGTATAAGTGGCTTCGGAAGTACTTGTTCTTCCGAAGTCATTTAACCTTCGGAAGACACTGCTATGAACCAGTGGACACAAGTATGGCCTCTGACACTCCGCTGCAAACCTCTGATACTGCATGACATCTTCCTAAAGAGCCATGTAGTTGACCATACTTTATTCCACTGTTCACTTTTTATGATAATATAAGTTACCAACTTTAGTTGGTGACAAAAGGTAAGTCAGGGACATGTCCTGACTACCATATTTTAGATAAGACTTTATCCGAGATACCTTAAACTATAATCTTGTAGTATAGGTTTTAGTTATAGGATCCCAGCTGGTATCAAAGTATATCCGGCTGTAGGTAGTATTATATATAGGTTCTCATTATAACTCATTTCACACTGCTTGTAAGAGTCTTGTAATATTTGAGTTGAGAAACAATATATAATAGTACCTTGAAAATTACTTCTTGTGTTCCTTATTACTTACTATTTTGTGATCAACTCTTATTGACTCTATCTTTATCCGAGTGTTGTTCAAAGTGAGTTTGAGAGAAAAACTAAGTGTTAAGTGACCTTAACCGATCCTGCACTATAGTATTATAAAATATGATATTCATTTTTTAATATGTATACGCATAGTAATAATTTAATACGCATCTTTCAAAGTAAATTATTAAAAAAAACAAAAATATAACAAACATGGGTGAAAATAGCGAAAATCGGTGAAAAATAGCAAAAGACCGAGTTGGACCGAGTAGTTCGAGTTGGGCCGAGTATGGCCGAGTTGGACCGAGTAGGGCCGAGTTGGACCGAGTAGGGCCGAGTTGGACCGAGTAGGGCCGAGTTGGACCGAGTTGATCCGAGTAGGGCCGAGTTGGACCGATTTCGAGTAAGGTTGACCGAGTTGAAGAAAAACGAGTACTCAGCCGAGTACTCGGCTGCCTAAGCCGAGTTTTACAACACTGGAGATGATAATGCTTATGGAAAAATCGTTTGGTCACAAATCTTTGAAGCTGGTTGTGGTGTAAACATAACAAAGTAGGATATTATGAATCAAGTAGAATTAAACACATGTATATTAATATCATAAAATATTGACAGTAACCATCTTCAACCTAAATAAATACTAATGACTTTTTTCTTTAGTTTTGACTAAGTACAAGTACTAAATAAGCACATAGAATTTCACTAATCTGCACTACTGAAATCACGTGAAAAATTAACAAGTCAACTAATGAATTACCTGGTGAGTAAACACAGATTTAAATACATATATAGATTGATTAAATAGATTGAAAAATAATTCAATTCACATGAAAACGTCAAGACTTATGAATACAATTGTGTAACATAAAATACAAACCAACACAATCAAACTAAATGATTGAATTGACTCGTTACACAAACGAAGCCTTATGATTGAATGATTGACTCTAGTTCAAATCACCACTCGAATATTCATATGGGGTGCATTGTCAAATCAATAGATCTATCATCAAAGCTCTAATGGCCATACGAGGTGGGTTTATCAAAACCAATAGATTGATACCATGTTTGCATGAATAAATTATTGTGTATCATCTAGTTTATCTAACTATGCAAATCTAATTGCAAGTAATAATATAGCATGTTTTGAATTGAATTTTAAAATAGAATAAAAATAAATAACAGTGATTTAATATTAATCATATGATTTCCCCAAATAATAAATTTATAAAATGGGTAATGAATACTCATGTTGTATAATGATAGTTGTATGATTCATAAAAAAGCTTGGATGTTCAATAGTCAAGGATGATGTCTTAAATAATAAGAAACAATAAATTGATATTGGAATTCATTAAAATAAGTTAGGGCATTTAGAGAATGCCAAAAGATGAAAGCTAGATTGAAAAAAAAAATTATTGCATCAATTTTAGATTCTTGATAGAATGTTTAGTACGTGTTTAAACAGGTTTTAAAATATCAAACGGTTTTAGAAAATTATAAAAATTCGAAGTTAAATAGATCAGAGTCTCTTGGTCAACTTTTGTTTAGGAAAGATTTTATGAAAAGACACGAAAATAAATCAAAACAGTAGTACAAGACAAAAGGTGTTGAATGCGCATTTGTCTTGTGAATGTTGTTGTTGAGTTGTCTAATTGAATCTGAAAACGTATAAACTATCATTAAAAAGGTAACTAGATTAACTTAATATTGAATTTTGAGTTTAATCAAATTTAGTTTGTTATGGCTAAGTTTTTGTTAGTGAAATCAAAATATATTATGTCAAAATTTTAGTAAGACACTTATGTACACTTTTAAAATTATTAAAAATATCGGGTTAGAACAAATCTAAATATCTTGATATATCGTATATTAGACTTCATTTGAGTTATGAAGAATGTTCCAAGAATTCGTCATAGCCATCATTTAAACAAAACAATCTTGTGAATAATCGAATACGGCAACATAGCTGTCCATGTGCAAACAAGATTTTTTGACGTTAGCGTGTTGTTAGTTTGATTTAGACATGTTAATGATTGTTAGAAAGTTAGTGAATATTAGGAGGTTTATGATTAAATGGTC
>BJCM01105386.1:0-16203 GCA_018326385.1 Flaveria bidentis | reverse complement strand
CCCATTTTGGCCGCCCCCCTAAGGCCAAAAGGACCTCTCTTAAGAGCTTGGTTCATGCAAAAGAAAGCTCACTTGAACACTCTTCCATTCTACATACTTTCTCTCACACACACAAAGCAAGAAACTCTCTCAAAAACCACAAGGATTTTCGGTTCCAAGGTGAAAAAGAGCTGAAATATTCAGCTCATATTTAAGGTTCTTGGCTGGAAATAGTCTTGTGCAAAGGGTTTTTCAAGTTGGTGTTGCACAACCTAGCAAGTGGGTGTTTCAAGGAGCTTGTGGGTATCATCTCTTGAGGGCTTCTACATTGAAGTCTTTGCCTCCTAACATCATCATCTAGCCTTCAAAATCCATCATTCTAAGAGGTAGTTTGTATGGTTGTTCTTTTATGTTTTGATAGCATGTTCATCCATATAAATAGATCCTTGTTTTGGGTTTTGTTTTAACATATGTATATGATACATAAACTCACGATTTTAATATCAACTCCACTGCGTTTTTCATGTTAAATGGTTAATATGACTTTGGTAAGGATCTACAAAACCCAACAGAAATAAACACTAACAATGAATATGAATCGATCAAGAATGAACTATGAAGTTGGATTGGGTGTTCTGGACGCTCTGGATGGCTAAGGTTTATGTATATTTGAAGTCTCTCTCCAAGTGTTCTGTTTTTTCACGAATTAATTGGTATTTATAGGTTTGTAGCTTCCATTCGTACGACTGAACCATTAGCATGGTTTAGTGGTGCGACTAACTCATGCGATTGAGTCATATGCACGACTGAAGGTTCAGTCATGCAACTGAATCAATCTTATGCCTCAATCATACGACTGATCTAGTCTCCTGGTTTAGTAATGCGACTGGTTCATTAGTATGATTCATTCATTCGTATGGTCCATAAGTATGGTCCATTAGCATGAATAATCACCCTAATAAGTTGAATACATTTCCCAATCATTATTGACGTAGAATTGTGTCAACAATCTCAAACCTATATATGAAGTTCTTACATATGACTTATACTTAACACAATAATAATATGAAATAATCAAAAATAAATAAATGTCAAGGCATATATCATATTTCATTTCATCATCACAATACACATACGTAAGACATGAAAGACTTTTACATTTAAGCACATAAACTAGGAACAACATGTATCTACACTTTTAGATCATGGATTTCCATAGAGTTCACCAAAGCAGATTACTTTGTGAAGAATTGGACTAATCCAGAAATCCTTTTAATCATTATACTTCCACGCAATAATCTTTTGATCATTCTTGCCCTAGGGAGTAGACATACCTCTAGTTATCTCTGCAGTGGTGAGCATTCTTGAAGTCTCAACTATGAAAGCACTGCAAACCACTTAGGACATATATGCAAAACAGGTGCCAAAGAGTCATGATCTCTATGGGTGAGTTGCATGTCTTGTGCTAAAAGTCTGGTTCTTGTCTTTTACTAGTAATCTATTCTTCTAGTTTCTTCAGCCTTTCCTTCTTTTTATTATTCAAACGAAGGATGGCAACCCTTAGAGAATTTGTCTTCATGTTGCCCAGATTTCCCCATGTGAATCTTTGCCCAGACAGATAGTCCTTCATTTCCTTGTTAGTCATACTGTAGGGGTCAAGATATAGTGGTTGAGGAGTGGAAGTCTACTTTGCCTTTGAAAATGATTTGATCATCCGGCTTTGGGTGAGAGAGTCTTTTCATGCTCAGTCTCATATGTAAGGTCTAGCAGTTTGTTTAGTTTTTCTTTTTCTACCTTCATTCCCTCATAGGCTAACCCAAATACCACATCAAGGTCATACCCATGGTTGATCAAAAACATTGATTTCACCATCAGGTCATCCGATTGAGCTTTGTCTTCCATCTCCTGAACTGATGACTCATTCACAGGGCTTTCATGAGCTATTGGTGCATGAGCCACATAGCCACCCTCTATCTCTTATTTTTCAAGGTCAATGAATTCAGTTTTTTTTATCAGTTGGTTTCGGCCTTTTAATGTTCTTCTAAGAATTCAAATATGACTGCAAGGCTTCTAGGGTCATCTTTTTGCTTTTTCTTGATGGTTTCTTCTTCTACCGTTAGTTTTTAGCCTCCCTTTTCCTTTTCAAATAAGTATGTCCTCCTTCTAGTATAGGTTTGCATTCTTGGACCAGAAAAGGTTTTAGCCATTTCAGCTTCTTGTTGCACCTTTTCAGCTATGGACTTTTATGTTTCATCAGTAGTAGCCACTGATTCTTCTTTCTTTTTTTGTTCTTCACATAACTTTCTTATCAACTCCTTTTACTCATCAGTGAGAGACACAATAGGTACAATCTGAAGACTCAATTCCTACCCAAAAAGGACAAGAGATTGAGGAATAATCATAATAGGGTCTGCTACTTGTCTATGATGTATAATGAAGTCCTAAAATTCATCATTAATAATAAAGTCTTCATCAATAAATCTATCAAGAGCTTTGATCATGTCACTAAATTCAGTCTCTTAAGTGTGAGTTTCTTCTTGTTTGCTTGTGTAGATCATCTTTTCCATACTAGGTTCATCCTATTTTGTTTCACTGATTTCAGTCTCTTTCTAAGACTTTTTGGTAGGAGGGGAGTTATTACCACTCTCCCCTGATGAACCTTCATCACTGTCATCTTTATCACTTTCTCTTTTTCTTTTCTCTGATATTTTATCTCCCTTATTATCTTTCTCCATTTCAACTTCTCTTTTAGTCATGGCAAGCAGCTCTAACTCAGAGACTCTCTTCTTTAGAGATTCTATTTTTTTCTACAAGTCCATGATGATATTAGCTTGTTCTTTAATCATTCCTTCTTGTTCTTCCATAGCAAATGTTTGGATGGCTAAAGTGTCAACATGACCACTTATTTCATCCCTTGAATGTTGGACTGAAACCTTTAAACTTTCTATCTCCTTTTCTTTCTCTTTCTTCTCAACCTCATACTTTTCCTTCAAATCTTTTAACTCATTCTCTTTTTATCCAATTCCAGAAGTCTGTCTTGAGTGATACCAGATATTCTATTTAGCAATTTTTCAATCTTGGCTACTTTCTACAATAGTTCTGAGATCATCTCATCTTTTTATCGGGCCTATTTACTCCTTATTCAGCATAATATTAAGATGGAACAACCTTATAATTAACTTTCCTAATAGGCATCTCTCTTTGACGACCTTCCTCATTAGATGATGATATGGATTCCTCTAAAGAGTTGGCAAAACCATCATACTCAACAAGCTTGGTAGTAACAGGAGATGTTTGAACAAGAGATATGGGTGAGTGATGGATTGGTGAAACATGGGGTTAGTGTATGGGTGATATATGTGTAGAGATGATGGGATATGATTGTGGTGATGTAATTGTTGATCTTTGTGGTGATGGTATTGGTGATGGGATTGGTGATCTTTATGTTGATAGTATTGGTGTAACCATAAACGGTAAGGCTATATTAGCTCAATGAAGAGAAGGCCCGGTGTGAAGATCACCCTTATATCATCTTGGGGTGACACTAACCTCTGTCCTTCATCCCTTTTAACAACTTGTTCATCAATAATTTGTTGATCATGTGCGACTTGTTCTTCTTCTTGATCAGGCTCATCAATAGGAGCCTTTTGTTCTTCTGCTTGTTCTTTTGCTTGTTCTTCTAGATTAATCTACTAAAGCAACCACGGCAATAAGGGAAAGAAGGTTCCACTATAAGAGTTCCTAGGATCACTCTACTTGATATACTTGTAAGACTTGGGATTATAATGACGAATATCCAGCACAGGTCCTTCAGGTACAATATCAGGGAAAGCTTCATTTATGAGGCCTTGAAAGAATGTTGGATACATTAGCAACATATGTCTTCTCCCTTCCTGAATGTTTGATACCAGAACATTAAACACATAAACAGACATGTTGAGTGGCATGTTAGTGCATAAAGCACATATAGCAAATGAGGTAATCAGTAGAATGTCATTCCATCCAGTTTTTCTCTTTGACAAACACTATTTGTAAAAGATGAATGAAGAACCTCCATTGTAAGTGAACTAACCCCTTTACAATATTCTTGCCTTCATATCCTCCCTCATCCCCAATTTTGGCAAAGAAAGTAGTAATATCATCATCTTAAAGCTCTAAGGGAGTATTGGCATCATCCCCAAACTGCATACACTATCTCACAGTATGTTTCGTAATGGCCAATGTATAATGATCAAAGATTCTTCCGGACAGAGTCCTTACACCATCTATCTCTATCACCACAGCAGTGCTCCAAAAAGACCTTATGAATCTCTTAAAAATAATTGGTCTAATTGTAATTGCATGAGCAACTCTGGTACTGGATATAAATATGATCATATCTCTAAGACCTTCTGCCTCGGGTACATTAGGGTCAAGATAACCACTGACATTATGGAGCTTACTGAAAGAGAGATTTTCCATGTACCTTACATTAGAGGCATATGAATTAGATGATTTGATAATACTCAACAGATGGTAGGGCATGCACCAAGTGAAATTTCTCATTTTGGCTTTTATTGTCAAACTTGAATGTTTATAGTTACTGTTCTAGAGGAATCATGCCTATACTGAATAATCACTGTTATTTTTTTTATCATATTTGTAGTGATCATGTTTGTTGTTTTTAACCTCTTTTAACTCTCAGAATCAAGATTTGATTTCACATTTTCAATCCTTTGTTGTGCAATAATGATATGATAAAAAAGGATGCGAAAATCACTTGTTTAATGTTATCTTCTCGGTTAACTTTTCCATAGCATTGGAAAATCATTATCATTTCTTAATCCATGTTTCATTTTGAGTATCCATTTTTGACCTAGGGTTCTAAGTTCATCACTGGTTCAAAACTCCGACATTTTAGGTCATAAATTTAAAAGATTATCACCTTTTTTTCCATACTATAGTTGTAGTGAATCAAAACATAGGAAAAATAAGGTAGAATGAAAGTAGTACACAAGTTTGATGATGGTGATGATGATTGATGAATAATAGTGAATTCGCTTATCGCACTATAAAGTCTCTCAAATTTGAAAAATATTATATGACCATTTAAAATGGCTTTAAATTTTCAATTATTGACTTTTACAAAAATTAAAAGTTTCAGGACAATTGCGATCAGTTGTTAAAATCACTGTAGCAAATGCGGAAGGGTTTTGTTCATTAGCATTTGTGTATTATTACAAATGTGGAATTCTAGAAACTTTACAACATTTGTTCACTGTAGCAAATGTGATTGAACAAAGTTATTTAGCATTTGTTTTCTATTACAAATACGGCTGAAAAAAGTTAGTCGGCATTTGTTCACTGTAACAAATGCGGCAGAGTAAAATTCCTTTCTCCACATTTATTTCAACAAATACAACAAACAAATGAAGATGCCCGCATTTATTGACGTTCATTACAGAAGAGATTAAGCACTTTGTTTATTCATTTTGATACACATGAAAAGTGTTGATGTCAACCACATTCAAGAAAGGTGAATGAGTAAAAATAAATGCGACAGTACACAAGTTTACCACATAAACAAATGCGGCAGAACACTTTTGTCCGCATAGGTTTTTAACACTTCAAACTTTGTAAGTATACTTCTTTGACACAAAATGAATAAACAAATTGCTTAATCTCTTATAGGTGTGAAAATGATATTCTCTGTTGATGTGAATCAATAAGGATCGAATATGATAATTGAGTCAATGATTGTAAGGCGGAATCAAACAATCACAAAACATTGAATGCAAGAAATAGTCATAAATGCTCTTTGTATTGATGGAGGTGAAAACGGTTACAATGAATGCTAGGGTTTGAGCATTTAAATAGTAACAATACACCTTGTGAACATAAGAACAAACAAAATATTCTGATTTTTTATAATGTCTATCAACAGTCACCTCACATATGAGGATTTCTATTTTATTTATAGGCTGACAAGATGCTTTTTACAAAATGACTAAATATCCCTGACCTATACATCAGAGAACTAGTCTAAGAACAAAAGTCATTATCAACATTTCTTTTGTTAATCTAGATTAACTAATGCGGATGTGTTGATCTTCATAAGCATTACTGGTTTCTTCTTCACCATTAGTGTTTGGTCATCAGCATTGACAAATGCGGATGAATAAACACTTATGCGCATTTTTTGCTCGACATCCGCATTAGTAAATGCGGATTTACAAAATTCTTGTCAGCATTTGTTTCAATTATCCGTATTTGTTAATGCGGAAGAACAAACACTTGTCAAGATTTGTTCTATGTTCATCCGCATTTACAAATGCGGATAGCCGACACTTTTCTTCTATTCTATTTGCAGGTTCTTCATCCATAATGGTTTTTGGACTTGTGGGATTTCTAGCATAACAACCATCAACCCACCACTTAAATTGGCATGTATGACCCTTTGAGGGTCTAACACAACTGATCCCTACAAACTACTATCTTAAGACTTCATGAAGCCTTCCATTCTTTGCTCTAAGTATCAAAGTCATCAAGAGTGATTAGTTGTGATTTTGTCGTGTTCCCGGTTTCCATATCAACCTTGGTAAGAGCTACCATTTGAGTTGTTAAGTGTTTTGTGAAACTCAAGGTATTTAAGATGTTGAGATCTTAAAATCAAGAGCCTAAAATGCTTTGATACCAATTGTAGAAATAATGAAGGAGGTCAATACAACAGTTTCATATTGAGTAGAGACTTAGAACAATTAACAAATAAGAAAAGAAACTAGTTAGGATGAAACAATTATCATAAGTAACAAGAATTATAAACAAGAACAAGATCATATGGTTTTCATAAATACGCATATCGCTCTCAAGTGTTTACAAGTGTTACAAAACTTATCTAAATACAATTGTTTGAGATACTTCATATTACATCCTACAGCCGACCATACTTTGAAGGCCACCTTTAAACACTAGTCTAGACAACAAGATCAATGTATTTTCAAAAGATAGATTGCCTTTTGACTTGTGACTATGACATGCCATAGCTCATATTCTTATCTATCATAAAAAGGATAAAAGTACAAAAGTAGAAAGTTACAGACAAAAGACCTTTATCTAGAGTTTGATGAAAGTATGGAGTTTTCACCAACTCATATATATTGGTGATTATTCAAAGATGGTAGTGGAAAATGGTTCAACTTTTGTGAAAATGTGATTCAGAAAAAGCATGTCTTATCTTTCTTCAGAAGAAATCAGTCTTTGTGTCTTCTTCACAGAGACCTTCCAGCAATAACTTATTTTTGTTGGAAGTAAAAGAACCTGAAAATATTCGTGGTATATTTTCTTAATATCATCATCTTCAAATCCTTTTTATGGCTTAACTAAACATGTTTTATAATTCAGGATTCTTAATTTACCTTGAATCATTCTATTGAAGTGGCCTTAAATCAAAGCTTGTATCATTTGACAAGCGTTCTATTCATACTTGTAGCCATTTTGGTTTTCATTTCTCCCCCTCATAACCTAATTATCGGGAATCACCCGATTCATCATAGAACACTAATAGTATTTCGAGTTGTTAATGTTTTTTTTTGTTATTTCCATGAGGAGTTTTTTCTTATTAGTCCATGTCCCCATCTCCTCAACATCATAAACTATCTTTCAACTATTATGCATACAAAGTTAGGATGAAACAATTATCACAATCTTTCTAGACCATTACAATAACCCACTATTCAAATAAGAATCACAAAGATTGTGTACCCCATTCATACATGGTCAATCTCAAGGATTAGACCCCTGTGTGAATCCTTTTGGGTTGGATAACTCATATAGAATTGAGCTAACAAACCCATAGGAGGAATTATGAACCTCCATGTATTTTCTTTCAAGACATTTATACATTGATTACCTTTCACTTTTCATTATACTTATCTTTCACTTTTAATACATAATACTTTACTTATTATAGTACATAGCATACCAAGTAAAAATTTATTATAAAACATAAGGAGTTAAAACATAGCAAATTTAATACATAACACATCAAGACGCGCTAAAACTAAGTGCACGCTACCACATAACCTCGAGTGAGAACATGCCTATTATGTGAGAATCTTACCAAATTCAAACCCTTGCACAACAAGTTATCCATACGTGAAAAGATCTCCATTGCGTGAGAACTTCCTAGTTGGGTGAGAAGTTCGCATAATTCCATCCGTTGCAACCCAAGTTATCTATCCCTAACGCAAGAACTATACGCATTATAACCTAACTCCGTAAAGAGAAAACATGAAGTTTCTTGCCTAAAACCCCGTTAATCATGGCTATAACCGACATAACTTAACCATTCTATAACCATAAGTTAACATAACTAATAACAAGCAATGTAGTATCCATAATAGCCTCATACAACTTGTATAAAACAAGGCAGAACTCACATCTTGTAGATTATAATACACAAATGACTTATCGAAGAGCTTTTGTACAGGAAACTACAAAATCTTGCATTATATCCATTAATAATCATTCCTTTATACATAACACTAATCATTAAATGAGTTACATAACTTAAACACATCAAATCTTTGCTTTCTCAATCTAATTTTTGTTTCTCTCTCTCTAACAACAACACTTTTCAGTACTTAAATAAATGCGGATAATACCACCTCAGCTCCCCTTTAGTCTTCAAGGGAGACTTGGATCCCTTTTTTTTGACTCCACTGAACACGTTTATGTGGAACCATTTTATTCCTTAGACAGTTCACTATTCTATCAAGGATGGTCACTCATTGTTCCAGATAATTTAGCCATTCTCAACCTAGATATCCTCACGTGACACGATCAAATAATCATCAACTAAACACTTTATTAGAAAATATACATGGAACCTAGGATGTATTCACCTTAACTTATCGTGCAACTCTAATACTTAAGTCACCTCTCCTACCCTTGCGATAATCTTGAATTTCCCTATTAACCTTGGGCTCAACTTTCCTTTCTTTTGAAACCTGATTGTCCCTTTCCATATAGACACCTTCAACATCACCCTATCACTGATAAAGAACACTATTGGCCATATTCTCTTTTCTACATAAGATTTATGCCGATCTTTTATTGCTTTCATAAAGGCATTGATCTTATCTAACTTCTTTGTGAAGGCCTTGATCATCTTAAAACTTCGCACTTTGTTCTACCCAATGTCTCCTTAAAATATTGGCTTCCAAGACTTCCTACCATACAATGTCTCTTAATATATACCAATATTGGCATGATAACTATTGTAGTATGAAAATTCACTAACAGTATGTGTTCATCCTAACTTTTTCCAAGATCGATAACACATGCCCAGGGAAATCCTCTAACGTATGTATTGTCCTTTCTTACTGACCGTCTATCTAAGGGTGATAAGTCATGATAATATGTAACCTCATCAACAATGAATCATGATATTTCTTCCAAAACTTAGAGGTAAACCTAATTTCCTTATCAAAAAAATGGACACTTGTACATCATGACCAATTACAATCTCTTCGATGAATAAATCCGTCAACCTTTTTGTACGTCTCTTGTATTAGGAGAATGTAGGTACTCTTCATAAAGCACTGCAAAATTACCCAAAAAGCATCGCATCATTTCATCATGCAAGGCAATATTGTGATAAAGTCACCGTATTGTGTTCCCTCTTCAATTCGGGTATGTCCAAAGTCAGATCTTCACACGTGGCTTCTAATGTTCTAATTTTACTTTTCAACAAGTTACGCACGTACTCACATACTCCACCATATCAAATTTTATCTTCGGCCACTAGTATGCCTTCTTCAATCTTGATAATCTTCTATGTTTTGGGAGGAATTAAATATCGACTCTTCTAAGCTTCATCAATAATCTTTCCACTTAGATCCCTATCATGAAGAATCCACATTCACCCACATCGAGTTATCACACCAAGGATGTTCCCTCCAAAATCTAAAATTTGTTATTTCATTCATGCAATGTTGTTCTTGTCATCCTTTAGTGCTTCATCTTGGAACCCTCTAATCAAACCACTAACATTTGTTGTCACAATTAATAGATAAGTCTTAACTTGAATTGGTTTCGGCCATTCCTTTTGACTGAAGGCATCAACAACCATGTTTGCTTTGCCCAAATGATAATGTATATTGTTGTCATAGTACTTAATCAACTCTCACCAACTTCATTTCCTCATATTAAGATCTTTTTGTTTGAAGAAATACTTCAAACTCTTATGATTTATGAAGATGGTTCACTTATTCCCGTATAAGTAATGCCGCCAAATCTTTAACGCAAAGATTACACCGCTAACTCCAAATCATAAGTAGGATAGGTGACTTCATGGATCTTTAATTGCTGGGATGCATAGGCTATAAAATTCACTTCTTGCAACAACACACAACCTAAGCCTATAACAAAGCATTCGAATAAAACAATAGGTCATCTTTCCATTTAATGTACATTAAGGAAGGGGCCTCACGTAACCTTTTCTTTAACTTTAGAAATGCACACTACTGATCTAGACTCCACTAAAAATTCACATCTTTATGAGTCAACTTGGTCAGTGGAGAAGCTGTCTTAGAAAAATTGCAGAATCGTTGAAGGGGTCAGTTACAACACAACAACACAAAGAAGAGATTAACTAAATTTAATCAAAGAGAAAATTGGATAAACCAAGGAAAGACACTAAGAACACAAGTAATGTAAAAGACAGAACTAAAAGAACACAAGTATATGGTTTTCAAGAATGTAGTATATTGCTTTCTCTATGTTATATTACAAGTGTTACAAAAGCATAATGGAAAGATAAAGGAACATAAGATACTTATACTACATCCTACAGCCGGCTATACTTTGAAAACCAGCTGGATACAATTGACTAGACACAAACAATATCAATTGTAGAGTCAAAAAACAGATTGCCTTTTGACTTGTGACTATGACTGCCATAGCTCACATCCTTATCTATTACAAAAAGGATAAAGTACATAAAGTAGAAAGTTACAAACTCAAGACCTCAATGTATAGTTACCAAAAGCATGGACCGTTTCACCAACTCATGTAAGTTGGTGACTTGTAGAGATACAACGGAAAGGTGTCCAGCTTTATGGAATAGTACATCAGATAAAGCATGTTACTAAAAGTCTTCGGAAGAAATCTATCTTCATAAGTTGAAGCTTCGGAAGACTTTGTCTCTGAGGCTTCGGAAGACTTCATATTTGGCTTCGGAAGATATTGTTCTTGGCTTCGAAAGATTTCACACTTAGAGTATTTTTTTGTTTCATGTGTGAAACTTCCTAAGCATTCTTCTTTAATGTACTTGTGCAGCATGCTAGATAGACTTAATATTTTTAGGTTGCATCAGCCTCTTCATTAATCTCTACAAACTCCCCCTAGGCTGATGCTACCAAGACACTTAGTAGACTTCAGATATCAACAGTCCTCATTAGGATGATCACCATTCCTTTCTTCATAAGATGATCAGGATCCTTCAGACTGTCAAAATGTCTTCTCATGTCAAAGAGGTCAGGCAGAGGCAACTGAATCACGTCTTGCCATGTGTAGATGTCTTCAGTTCCTTGATCTCTAATGACATGCCATCTTTCAGGATTTGTGGTGTATGTCCAAGACAAAATGAGTCTTCCTGATGATAGAGGAGCTGTTTGAATAATAATTGATGTAGCATCCTCTAGTTGCACATCCTCAGGCTGTTCTGATTTATCCTAAGGTTTAGAAGAGGGTGCACTCTTCTTCTTCTTTGGATTTGGTTTAGAAGCCATCCTCTTCTTTCTCTTTCTAGGTTTTAACTAAGAAGACTGGTCTGCAGTACCAGATTGATCTTTGTTGTCTTTCTCAGTTAGGACTTCCTCTCTCTCAGGTTCAGAAGGAGAGGGAGGTTGACCCTGCTGTGGATCAGAAGATGAATCTTGCTGAGTATCAGCAGGAGGTCCGGGTTGTGTTGTCTCTGGTTTTTCAACCTTAACCTCCACTTCAGGTGGAGCTTGACTTGGAGTGGAGTGTAAGTTAGTGAGCTCTCCACTTTTAATCTTCTACTTGATCACCCTAATATGCTCATCCATAGTAGATAGAGACATGGGGCCATGTCTCCTTTCGGATAATCCATACAGCTTCAAGAAGCTCATGATCCTCTGCCTGTCAGCAGACTTCTTCATGCTCTTTTGGATGATAGCTCTTGATTTTGCAGCTTCTTCCCTTAACTTCTTCTTAGTTGTCTTTCTGTCCTTGACTAGCTCAAGCTCAAGTTGTTTTAAATACTCAAACTCAACATAGTCATAGGACAAGGGAAGAGGTGCATCTGCCTGATAGAAGCCTATGGCACTCAGGTAGTTGATTATCTTGATCCTATCTTCTTTTTTGTCTACCTGAGGTTCTTGTTGAACCACATCTTCTTGTACATGAATTTCTTTAACCGGGGAGAGGGTAGGCATATCCTTGTACAATCTTTTTCTTCTTCTTTCTTCTTTGACTTGTACTAGAAGTTCTACTTCTTCTACCTTCTTCTTCTACCTTGACCTTTCCAGATCAACCAGTTCATTCAACTCATCTAAGGGGAGAGAAATGACATTGTTTATGTCATAGTTCCTTGTCTGCAGATAATTAATCATGACTACCCTTAACTCATCATTCTGAGTATCTGGTCTGGGGGCAGCCCTGATAGTAGACTCCATGAGTCTTAAAGACTCAGCAGAGGAACTTTCTCCCCTTAGCCTCCTTTTCCTCTCTCTTTCCTCCTCCTCAATCTCCTCAGATGTCATCTTTCTTTTCCCTTTGTCACTCTCAGACCTTTATGACTAAGGGTGGAGAGAGCTTTGGCCTTCATTGCTTGTTGCAGCATCTGAGCTCAGGCCAGAGAGAGGTTGAGATGCACCTTCACCAGCAGGTGTCTCAGAAGGAATGTGGATCTCTGCAACAGTTAATGATGATGAGATAGGGGTCTCAATTTCTGCCACTGGGCCTTCAGTCAAGGTTTCCCCTATGAATCTAATCTTAGGGTCTGCCTCAACATCCAGTTGACTGATGGCATTACCTGATTGCCTAAGTCTCCTTCTTAAGCTGAACTCTGCAGTGATCCTGTCTTGGATTCTTTGAGCCAATCTGTCAGCTTGTCTTGATTTGCTTGGGTTGGCAAGTGGCATGTTGACTAGATCCAGACCTTCATAGTAGTTCAAAGTCTGAAAATTGAAGACTTGTTATGCTTGAACTCTTATGATGATTAGGGTTTTTCTGATGTTGTCAAACCTCCACCCAATGATATGATTGGAAGATGGTGAAGATGACATAGTCCTTGGTATCCCTTCCTCAAACAGACTTTGTATGAAGGAGTATGTGAAGTCCACATTGCGGTGAATTTGAGGAAGTTTTTGAGAATGCACAATTGTAACTAAGGATGGTGAGTCCTCAATGTCAACTCTCTGTGAAGATCTCCCAGGTTCTGTGGATGCAATGACTTTCTCCCCTTTTTTGGTAGCATCACCCGCTTGCATAGGTGAGTTGGAAGATTGGTCAATCATATCCACAGGTTCTTGTGGTCTTGGTTGAGCTCTTCTTAAAGGTCTCCCAACTAGTTTTTCCTTGAGATATGAAATCTCAATTTACTGATCATTGACCCTTTTGTGTAAGGTAGTCACCTGAGATTTGGGGTGACTGACCTTTGAGACTAAGTAAGTGCATGTTTTGGACAGTTTGTGCACCATTAGTCTCAAATTCCCCTCATCTTCATCAGAAGACTCATTGGGGGATGAGATGATTGGACCAAAGTCCTCTTTCTCACCACCAGCTTGAGGTTCTTGCCTGCTGGTTTTCCTCTACTCACTGGCAATCTCAGTTGAGATGTCAGTGGTCTGAGTTGCCATGGTTGAGGACTTAAAGATGTAATCACTTTCAGAAGTGAGAGCCTCTTCTATATGGACAATCTGAACTGGTTTAGAAGTGTCCACCTCAGTTGTAGATGACTGATATGGGATAGAAATAGGAGATTGAGGAGCATTCGTCCCTCTTTGAGTAGGGTAAAGAAGAGAGACTCATTATACTCACTGAAACCTAGATCTTCATCAGTATAGAAATCAAGGTTGGGAATTGGTTGGTTGAGATCTATAGGCTGGGGATGGTAACTGTCCCCTTAAGGTTGATCACTTGAGTGTTGAGACTCAGAGTGATGGCTGAAGGCAGTTTGGGTAATGAGCTCATCAGGCTGATCCTTGAAGCGAAAGGAGTGGTTTGCTCCTCAGGAGAAGTGGGAGCTCTAGTGTCCACTTCCTCCTATATGGGTGAGTATATGGGGGCCTCCACAGACTGAATAGTTTGAGCAGGGGTTCGTTTGGACTTTCTTTGTTAGGTGAGGGTGATTTGAGGATGAGTGGGAGGTTGGAAAGTAGCAGGTGTGGGTTCAACACAAGCTTGTGCTGCTAGGTTGTCACCTTGAGCAATGAGCTCTAACATTTTTTGGACTAGGGTTGTTTCTACTCCAGAGAAGCCAACAACGGGCTTTCTCAGTATTTTAAAGATGTCGGGCTTCATCTGTCCCAATTTAAGAATGTTACCTATTTCCCTTAACTCTGAGCCCAGTTCACAGTTAAGAGTGTATTAGACATATCTAGGAAACATGCAATATTCTAAGGAGTCTAAGTTAGAAAGTAAATTTGTATAAACAAACTGAGAATACCTGAACTTGACCCCCTGAATCATTCCATGGATGATGAAGGAGAGATCCTCAGGAATCTGGTCCCATCCACCATGCTTGTTTGATAAGCTGTGGATGACCACATGGAGCAGGAATCTCCATTGTGATGAGACCTTCCATTTGCACAAAGGAATGATTGATAGCTTCCTTTGGGAAGAACACCTCACCTTCTTCATCATCTAGCTGAAGATGCATGTTGATAATGGCCAGAGTGATGAAGACTGTTCTCCCATGCACTATGGCAGACAGTGCCTTCTCCTCATCCATAACAACCTCTTGTTAGGTTTTCCAAATTTCTAGTATATGATCCTCATAGAGTGGAGGATCAATGGTTAAGGAGGTGAAGTAGTTAGACAGAGTTAAGAAACTACAAACCTCTAAGAAATGAGGATCTTTCTCAGAGCTTAACAGAGCAACCTGATTATATTGTCTGTGTAGCTGCATGGTAAAGTTGGGATCATTTTTGTGAGCAAGGTTGGCCATTTTGAGTTAGCTTAAAGATGAAGAAAGAAGGAAGAAAGAAATTTTAGAGAAAAATTCGGGGTTTTAGGTTTGGAGGAAGAACAGATGATAGAAAAAGGGGGGAACCGTTGGGTTTATATGTGAGAAGGATTTCAGATAAAGTTTAATGAAAGAGGATAAACTTTGAAATCCGAATGTCGGTCCCACCTCTGAAAAAGTAGTTTACTTTTGCTCAAAAAGTAGTTTTCTTGGAAATCAAAAAGCTTTCGAAAGTTAATTAACTTCGGAAGTTTTAATTAAAAAGCTTCCGAAGCTAAAATGACTTCGGATGATTTTCCTGAGAGATTTGAGGATTTTGCTTCAGAAGAGAAATTAAAACTTGATTGCTTTGTATAGAAATCAACAAAGCTTCCGAGAGTTAATTTTGCTTCGGAAGTAAATGGTCCTTGAAAATAAGTAAGTGTCTGAGAAAAAAATTTAAGCTTTGGAAGATAGATTTGAAACCTCTTCACAAGGTAAATTTCTTAGACATATAATTATTTTGAAGGCATGATTTTTCCGAAGTTAAAAGCATAACTTCTGAAGTATCAGAAATCATCAAAAATCTAAGGAAAGTCTTCAAAAAGTTTTTTTTATCCAAAGAAAACATGAGCTTATGAAAGTGATGAACTAGACAACTTAGGACACATATATTTTAAGAAATAATGAAAATTAGTTTTAAGAAAAACCTACTCAAAGTTGATCATCCCAATAGCTGATATAAGATATTTAAATCTTTGTTCATCAAAAGCCTTTGTAAACAGTTTAGCATATTGTTCATCTGTGTGACCCTTGACTAGTTTAATTAATCTTAATTCATAGTTATCTCTTATTAAATGATACCTGATATTGATGTGCTTTGTCCTTGAGTGTTGCATAGGATTCTCTATGATTGTGATAGCTCTATTGTTGTCTATGTGGATGGGAGTCTCCTTGAAATTTAACCCATAGTCCAAGATCTAATTCTGAATCCAAAGCACTTGAGCATAGCAGCTAGCAGCAACAATGTATTCAGCTTCAGCAGTTGATGC
>BJCM01105106.1:7937-18828 GCA_018326385.1 Flaveria bidentis | reverse complement strand
TATATATATATATATATCTGTGTATATATATTTATATATGTATATATATATATGTGTGTGTATATATATATGTGTGTGTATATATATATGTGTGTATATATATATATGTGTATATATATATGTGTGTGTATATATATATATATATATATATGTGTGTGTATATATATATATGTGTGTGTATATATATGTGTGTGTATATATATGTGTTTGTATATATATGTGTGTGTATATATATATGTGTGTGTATATATATATATGTGTGTGTATATATATATGTGTGTGTGTGTATATATATATATATATATATATATATATATATATATATATATAGTGATAGTGGTGAATGAGTTGTCAAAGTAAGTTTAGGAGACAGTATCCTTGTGCATGCTTTTTGCGGATGATAATTTTTTAGTCGAGAAGAGTAAAAAGAGTCTGAATGTTCGGTTAGAATAGTTACGAGCAAGTGTAATAAGCAAAGGTTTAAGCATCAGTTAAACTAATATTGAATACCTTTATGTGATTTAGTGGAGCAAGCGAAGAAGAAGACACCCAGATTATGATTAAAGATCATATGGTTCCGCAGGCCACTAATTTTAAGCATTTAGAATCGTTTGTAAAGAGTTATAATGACGTATATAGTAATATAACACACCAAGTGCAAACAGACTAGTGTAGGTGGAGGAAGTAATGTGACAACTCTAAAATTAAGATTAGATAAGTTAATATCTTAATAGAACTTTTATACATATTATTCTATGTTTGACTAACCCTATACGAAATTTTATATGTTTAACATATATATAAGTTGTACGTATGCATGCTTGCATGCATGCATAAATTTTACGTGTGCATGTATTCATGTACATAAGTTTTTGATACCAAACATTATTTAATCAATCACTTCAACATTTTAGCACCAAACATACAACAAATGGAATGAGATGCAACCCAACCAAACACCACAACATCAAAGAAAATTTGACATCAAAACGAAACTAAGCAAACCCAACATCTAAACCTTAACATAAGCCTAAACTAAAGCTCCAAACTCGATTCATTAAGCAACCCGATTAAAACATAAGCATGATGATAAATCTTAATCGGCCATAACACCTCATCACCTAAGAATCTGCCACCTTGCCATAAGAAACATCAAGCTAGTTCCTTTGCATGACACCTAAATAACCTAAGCTTAGCCTAATCACTTGTAAGGCCCCGTTCCCGGGATGCTCACAGTTGGATTCTCATCGCACATAAAACATATAATTACATTTGCCTCATGAAAATATTGCAGCGGAAACATTCAAAAACGACACCTCATTTCATTATAAAAACTTTTGCCAAATAATACAGCGTCAATCAGTTACAAAATACATTGTTGCATTACATCACAAAAGCATTAAATAAATGGATGTCATCCCAAAAGAGCTATGTAGTCACCTCGTGCCATCCTCAGCTATCATTACCTGCCAACTAGAAACACATCAAAGTCAGCGTTGCTGAGTGAGTTCTAGTTTTATAAAATAAAACATACTTTTCTTTCGTGAAAACCGTTCTTTTCTTTCGTGCGATCATACATCATACGTACACATAGATAATAGTTATATTATCTTCTTCATTCATTCATTCATCTTTATATCTTTTCTTGCGCATCGGATATCTTCCGTACCAATACCATATGCTACACCCCGAACTATTTAGCTACTGGGCCGAAGTCTATAAATAGATAGCTAAACATGGTGCCACAGTACTAGAGGTAAGCGATAGAGGTTCTATATAAATGGTCGATCACAAAGAAGGACCCCGATATGCATCCTCCCGGGGTAGCGAACCCGCACACTGTTGGGCTAACACCTTTTAATGGCGTGTCCCGATGTCCAATACTTGCAAGACTTACATTACTTTCATCATTCATTAATGCATGCATTCATCGTGTTCCGCTTTTGATTATCTTCCACTTTACGTTACGTAATACTTCATTTCATTTATTAACATAACACGTAAAGCCTTAGGAAAGATAAACATACATCATAATAAGGGACATTAGCGTGCACAGTCATCACGTCATACAGGGCAACATCATACATACATAGCATCATGCATAAAATACAACATCATCCTCATCATGCCCTACATGCTCTTTAAGGCCTCAACCGTCAACTTACGTGAACTTATGGGAACCATTACGTCAAAACTTACATCTGTACCTTTCCTCAAAAGTCAGAAGTTAAACTACACTTCTTCTGGGGTGCAACAACCCTATTCGGGCGTATGAACACCCTTCAGTTGCATGGCCTCCATGCGACTGAACATCATGGGAATGAACCAATGCGAATGAACACTCATGCGAATGAACACCCAATCGTGCAAATAGACTAATGCGGATGGACCTCATGCGAATGGGACTAATGCGGATGGGCACTTATGCGACTGGACCTTCAATCGCATGACATCCATGCGACTGACCCTTCAATCGCACGACCTCCATGCAACTGGCCCTTCAATCGTGCGAATGGACCTCAATAGTGCGAATGGACCCTAATCGCACCCTATTCGGGCGTATGGCCTCCATTCGGTCGCCTAGCCCTAGCTGATGCAGAATGCAGTTCCAGCCGAACGCAAACTGCCCTTTTCAACCTCCAAACTCATCTAAACCCACTCTAAGCCCAAATCAACCATCCTAGACCTTAGGAATGCATACCACAACACCATTCAAGCACACGCAAGCTCACAGTCAAGACTCAAACGCATCATACACACACATACACATACACAAACAGGTCAAACATGCACACACTCAAAAACCCGATTTTTCAAATGTTTTCCAGCCCCAAATCATTCAAAAATGTTTAAAGGAGGGGTCCTAGAACTCACACAAATGATTGCAAGGAGAAGAGCGTCGATTTGACTCGCTTCTTAACGATTATGGCTCACTCGAACCAACTTTTCTTTCTCTTTTTCTCTTCTCTCTTCTTTGGCTGATTTTGGTGGTGTGGGAGAGGGTAAGGGTTGCCACCTCCCTTAGATACTCTCACTTCCCCAACTCTCTCTCGTTAATGAGTTTGGTCCCTCGACTTTAGACTTTATTTCTTTTTCTTCCTTCGTCGGCTTCAAAATAAATAAATAACCGGGTGTTACAAGTCCACCCCCTTTAAATAGGTTTCGTCCCCGAAACTTGTTATTCCTCGAACAAACGTGGATAATGTTGTCAAATTTCTTCCTCAGTCTCCCACGTTGACCCGGATCCCTTCCTGTGCTTCCACTGTACACGCACCAGGGGAACCACTTTATTTCTCAGCCTTTTCTCTTTTCGATCGATGATTGCCACTGGTTGCTCCACATAATTGAGCCATTCGTCTACTTCGATATCCTCCAGTGGAACAATCATTCTTCATCAGCTAAGCACTTTCTCAGATGAGATACATGGAATGTCAGGTGAATTCCACTTGACTCATCTGGTAACTCCAATCTATAGGCCACCTCTCCTACTCGAGCGATGATTTGGAAAGGGCCTATATACCTTGGGCTCAATTTGCCCCGCTTTTGGAAACGAATGACACCCTTCCAAGGTGAGACCTTCAACATAACCCAGTCACCCACCTGGAACTCAATCGGTCTATGTCGTTTATCGGCATACGACTTTTGTCTATCTTTGGCTGTCTTCATGAAGGCTTTAATCTTCTCAAGCTCCTCAATCGTAGCCTCGATTACCTCAACGCTCTCCAACTCCTTCTGACCAATATCACCCCAACAAATGGGTGTTCTGCATCTCCTACTGTATAGTATCTCGTATGGTGGCATACCAATGCTGGCATGATAGCTGTTGTTGTATGAGAATTCGGCTAACGGTAGGTGGTCATCCCAACTTCCCCCAAAATCAATCACACATGCCCGTAGCATGTCTTCCAGTGTCTGAATGGTCCTTTCTGAATGACCATTAGTCTGGAGATGATAAGCCGTGCTAATATGTAACCTCGTCCCCATAGCGTCGTGGAATTTCTTCTAAAGTTTAGATGTGAACCCGATGTCACGATCAGACACAATAGACACCGACACACCATGACGAGTTACAATTTCCTGGATGAATAGATCAACCAATCTCTCAGATGAATATGTCTCACGGATCGGTAGAAAGTGAGCACTCTTCGTCAAACGATCAACTATCACCCATATGGCACCGTACCCTTTCGGGGTACGTGGCAACTTCGTAATGAAATCCATGGCGATGTGCTCCCATTTCCATTCCGGTATATCCAAAGGTTGGATCTTCCCATACGGCTTTTGATCTCGGCCTTCACCTGTAAGCAAGTAAGGCACTTACTCACATACTCCACCACATCGCGCTTCATACCCGGCCACTAATAATCTTTCTTCTTATCTTGATACATCTTTGTGGCACTAGGATGAATGGAGTATCGAGTCTTGTGAGCTTCATCCATAATCTTCACCCGTAGATCCCCAAAACGAGGAATCCACACATGACCGAATCGGGTTCTAACACCAAGTGTGTTTTCACCCAACTCTACGACTAGACCTCTCATTCTTTCAGAGTTAAGATGATCTTCTTTCAATACATCATCTTGAAACTCTTTAACTTGCTTCATCACGTCTGAGATCCTGATCGACTGATAGGCTTTCACCCAAATCGGCTCGGGCCTCTCCTTTCGGCTAAGGGCATCAGCCACCACGTTGGCTTTGCCCGGATGGTAATGGATCTCGCAGTCATAGTCCTTTATAAGCTCCAACCATCGTCTCTGCCTCATGTTCAGATCCTTCTGCTCAAAGAAGTACTTCAAGCTCTTGTGGTCAGTGAATATGGTGCACTTCGTCCCATAGAGATAGTGCCTGCACCTTAGCCGGGTCCACCATAATCCCGTCAGGATTCACCACATGACCCAAGAATTGAACCTCATGCAACCAAAACGTGCACTTGGAGAACTTGGCGTACAGCTTCTCCTTTCTCAATGCCTCCAAAACCTCCCGAATATGGCCGACATGCTCATTCTCGCTCTTCGAATAAATCAGGATATCATCAATAAACACAATCACTGATTTATCCAACATAGGCTGACACACACGATTTATCAGATCCATAAAAGCAGCTAGCACATTGGTCAAACCAAAAGACATAACGAGAAACTCATTGTGTCCATAATGCGTGCGAATAGCTGTTTTAGGAATATCCTGCTCCTTCACCTTCAACTGATGATAGCCAGATCGAAGGTCTATCCTTGAAAACCAACTGGCATCCTAGAGCTGATCAAACAAAACATCAATTCTCGGTAGGGGTATCGGTTTCTTCACCATCAACTTTTTCAGTTCGCGGTAGTTAATGCACATGCTCATACTACCGTCTTTCTTCTTCACGAATAGGACCGGGGCACCCCAAGGAGAGATACTCGGTCTAATGAACCCCTTGTCAAGCAGCTCTTGCAACTGCTCCATCAACTCTTTCATCTCTATCGGAGCCAATCGATACGGTGCCTTGGCAACAGGTTGGGCACCCGATATCAGGTTAATCTGGAACTCAATCTCACGATCAGGTGGCACTCCTGATAAGTCTTCTGGGAATATGTCTGGAAAGTCACACACAACCGGTACATCTGGTAGTTATGGTGTTGGCGTATCCACATCCTTTACATAGGCCAAGAAGGCACTACATCCACGCCTCATACACCTTCCCGCCACCACCATTGAAATCACCTTTGGAATAGTAGTAACCCGATCACCATAAACCGTCACTGAACTACCGTCAGGCGCTGTCAAACGAATCATCTTCTTGCGACACACAACGTTCGCCTTGTATTCCGCCAATCTATCCATTCCTAGGTCTACATCGAAACCACCTAAGGTCATCACAGACAGTCTAACAGGAAAGTACTCATGGCCTTCTAATTCAATATCGCAGCCCTCTATCGCCTCAGAAATCCAGGTAGACTTACCTATGGCAACTCCTACATAGAAGGACCCATCCACGCTTCCACTCTCAATGGACAACTTAGCACAAAAGATAGCAGAAATAAACTCCTACCAGCACCAGAATCGAACAACCCAAGCGCAAGAGTTTGATTACTAGATGCGTACCTAACACAACATCGGGGTCCGTCCTAGCATCCTCTTGCGTCATCGTGAAAGCTCTGTGCTCGCCTCCTGCCCTCTAGTTCTGGTCATCTTCCTTGCTCCAGAACTGTCTACCCTTGGATCCTTGCAGTTCCTGCTTATGTGACCCCTTCCACTACAGTTATAGCACCATACCACCCCACACTCTCTTGCCACATGACCGGGCCTCCCACACTTGAAGTAGAGATTTGTTCCCCACCTACACTCTTCTGTATGTCTATTCCCACAATTACCACATCTCTTTACCTCCATATTGGATGTGACCACACGTCGGTCACCCACCCTCGCAGCCTTGTTATTTGGAATGAAACCCTCACTTTCAACCCGCTTTCCTTTCCAATTCTTGTCACTGCTACCCTTCTTATCCACTTCCATCACAATTGTTTCCTTCACTGCCCTAATTACCTCAGTCACCACAGACGGCAGAATCGTCTGCATCACTTGTTGAACTCCTGCAACCACAACCTCTTTTATTGCGATCCTCAGGTTAGCACTATCATCACCGCATTCCGGGTGATGGATTTCAGGCTCTTCGAGTGCCATTTTAGAAGCCCTTGTCATGCTCCTCGTGACACGCGATCCAGCACCACGTCCTCCACAACCTTCACCTGACACAGCCTTCGAAGATCTACCACCGGCCATCCTCTAAACACACTATAACATTCAAACACTAACACGGTCATTCAAGGAAATAGCTTAGTTTATGTCAAGTATAGTAAGTCCCTAATTACAGTGGCCAGTTATAATTAGCCACTTATTATACTTTACTCTTCATACCCCAAGCATTACCTGTCCTGACTACATTAGTATTTAAATCTACAAACAACACATAACCACATACCATGCGCACATAAAACCGGTTAACATTACGATAATACCTGATGGCACACAGCTACTTAGATTGGCATCCCATTCCCTTTTCGTCCCATTCTCAGTTTAAGTTAAGGTTTATTTCAAAAATTTACCCATTTCACTTCAACTTTGGCTCTGATACCAACTTGTAAGGCCCTATTCCCGGACGCTCACAGTTGGATCCTCATCACACATAAAACATATAATTACATTTGCCTCATGAAAATATTGCAGCAGAAACATTCAAAAACGACACCTCATTTCATTATAAAAACTTTTGCCAAATAATACAGCGTCAATAAGTGACAAAATACATTATTGCATTACATCACAAAAGCATTAAATAAATGGATGCCATCCCAAAAGAGCTGAGTAGTCACCTCGTGCCATCCTCAACAATCATTACCTGCCAACTGGAAACACATCAAAGTCAGCGTTGCTGAGTGAGTTCTAGTTTTATAAAATAAATCATACTTTTCTTTCGTTAAAACCGTTATTTTCTTTCATGCGATCATACATCATACGTACGCATAGAAAATTGTTATTTTATCTTCTTCATTCGTTCATTCATCTTTATATCTTTTCTTGCGCATCGGATATCTCGCGTACCAATACCATATGCTACACCCCGAACTATTTAGCTACTGGGCCGAAGTCTATAAATAGACAACTAAACATGGTGCCATAGTACTAGAGGTAAGCGGTAGAGGTTCTATATAAATGGTCGATCATAGAGAAGGACCCCGATGTGCATCCTCCCGAGGTAGCGAACATGCACACCATTGGGCTAACACCTTTTAATGGCGTGTCCCAATATCTAATACTTGCAAGACTTACATTACTTTCATCATTCATTGATACATGCCTTCATCGTGTTCCGCTTTTCATTATCTTCAAATTTACGTTACGTAATACTTCATTTCATTCATTAACATAACACGTAAAGCCACAGGAAAGATAAACATACATCATAATAAGGGACATCAACATGCACAGTCATCACGTCATACATGGCAACATCATAAATACATAGCATCATGCATAAACATACAACATCTTCCTCATCATGCCCTACATGCTCTCTAAGGACTCAATCGTCAACTTACGTGAACTTATGGGAACCTTTACATCAAAACTTACATCTGTACCTTCCCCCAAAAGTCAGAAGTTAAACTACACTTCTCCTCGGGTGCAACAGCCCTATTCGGGCGTATGAACACCCTTCAGTCGCATGGCCTCCATGCGACTGAACATCATGCGAATGAACTAATGCGGATGAATACTCATGCGAATGAACACCCAATCGTGCGAATGGACTAATGCGGATGGACCTCATGCGAATGGGACTAATGCAGATGGGCACTTATGCGACTGGACCTTCAATCGCATGACCTCCATGCGACTGACCCTTCAATCGCACGACCTCCATGCGACTGGCCCTTAAATCGTGCGAATAGACCTCAATCGTGCGTGGACCCCAATCGCACCCTATTCGGCCGTATGGCCTCCATTCGGTCTCTAGTCGGTCGCCTAGCCCTAGCTGATGCAGAATGCAGTTCCAGCCGAACGCAAACTGCCCTTTTCGATCTCCAAACTCATCTAAACCCATTCTAAGCCGAAATCAACCATCCTAGACCTTAGGAATGCATACCACAACACCATTCAAGCACACACAAGCTCACAATCAAGACTCAAACACATCATACATACACATACACATACACAAACAGGTCAAACATGCATACACTCAAAAACCCAATTTTTTAGATGTTTTCCAGCCCCAAATCATTCAAAAATGTTTAAAGGAGGGGTCCTAGAACTCACACAAATGACCACAACGAGAAGAGCGTCGATTTGACTCGCTTCTCAACGATTTTGGCTCACTTGAACCAACCCGAACCAACTTTTCTTCCTCTTTTTCTCTTCTCTCTTCTTTGGCTGATTTTTGTCGGTCTGGGGAGAGGGTAAGGGTTGCCCTCTCCCTTAAATACTCTCACTTCCCCAACTTTCTCTCATTGGCAAGTTTGGTCCCTCAACTTTGGGTTTTATTTCTTTTTCTTCCTTTGTCGGCTTCAAAATAAATAAATAATTGGGTGTTACATCACTACCCTAGAACTAGACATCATGATTCCCTTCATTAATGGCCATCTGCCGAGAATTCTACAAAAACCACCATCGGCCACTTCACCTCCACACTCACCACAACCAAACACAACCATCACTATTCTCGGTCACCACCACGTCATTCGAGTACCATTATCATCTTCACCCTCGGTCACCATAACAGATCATGTACCACCATCATCTTCACCCACCCTCTCGGTTTTCATATCAACCAATAACATCCAAGCCTCATATATCACCATCTTCCAAAAATCGTGTTGCAAGAAATCAAGAATATCAAAACCAAGCTTAGCAATCGGATTCACCAAGACTTAGAGGCTAACTTTACCTTCTTTTCATACACTCCTTCTATCAAAATCAAGGTTTCATTCTCTAAAACTATAGCTAACTACTCAAAATCAAGGTTTGATTCTCTAAAACTATAGCTAACTAAGTTTATAAGATATATATGTGTTTGAACAACACATATAGCCAACCCTTATGATTAAACATTCAAGTTTTTTACAAAATCTTACAAACACATCAATCTTATCAAAAGACAATAAGAAAGATTTTATAAATCTGAAAGAAATAAATAAATATTGGTAATCAAGGAGTTATATAAATGGATTACCAGTAAAGGGTTGAAAATTATGGGCAAACTTATTAAATATGATTTATCGTATAAATGACTGTGATTGTGGGAAAAAACATTGTAAAGATGTTTAGAATATTAGAAAATAATGTTCTACAAATTTTGATACCATTACTATAAGTCAAATAATTTATATGAATTGTTTGAATAATTGAGAGAAAATAACCGACTGGAAGAACTGAACCTAGTGAAGGGCTGGAAAAGTTATATGATTACTCTTGGATACATTTGCTTCTTGGATACATTTAATGTAAAAATTTCATTATATATATATATATGATTATAGCTTTTGTATTGATTTATATAATCTGAAATGCTGAAAATTTTGAAGAAATATTAATTATTTGTAAATGTTTTATAGGAAATCCACCGGAGTAAAATGTGAGACTCATAGCCCCATTTTCGGTAACTAAAAGTTTTTGGGGAATAAACATACTGTTATGAACCTTATGCATGTATATAAGATTTTTTAAAAATACTGTCATTTATGTTGCAACTATTAATTCGGATGAGGAACCTTTGGGTAATATAGATAGCGCTACTTAAAAAAAATTTTCCTGTACCAACATGATGAGTGTTGTGATGTTATATTATCTGATATTGTGATTTATATTTATGACAGTTATGAATCACTTATGTTGTAAGCAGGTTTGGTTGTCATTTTATTTATATTGCATTAGTATATGTATTTTGTTCTAAAATTAAACTTAGGATCTCACCAACTATATGTTAACTGTTTGAGTATGCTTTTTCAGGAAATCATCATATCTAACAGCATAATATTCTCTTTTGATGTATATAATGGCTGAGGAGAAATCGTGAGGAAAATTTGTGTGAATCTGACTATTAACATCTACGATCTCAGTGTATCGATGGATGCTTATTTCCATCGTCTCTGAAGATGTAGTAGTTAGATATTATGTTTGTAATAGGATTATATTATTTCAAATTTTGACTACTTATGATATGATGTAATCCTAACTTTTAATTATCTATGTGATATAATATATATATATATATATATATATATATATATATATTATGTATGTATGTATGCATAATTCATTTGCTTTTTTGTGAAATAATATGAAAAACCAATCTTATAGAAAATAGTTGTAATTGAACAAGCTCTTGACTATTAGTTGTATTTTTAATTTGAAA
>BJCM01105095.1:0-10075 GCA_018326385.1 Flaveria bidentis | reverse complement strand
TACATATATATATATATACACACACACACATATATATATATATATATATACATATATATATATATACATATATATACACATATATATATATATATACATATATATATATATACATATATATATACATATATATACATATATATATATATATTATTAAGGGTATATTTATCATTTCACACTCAACTAACAGAGAAATTTAACAGAAATATACACAGTGATTATTTTTCTCATTCAGCAGAGTCAGTCAGATACTAAATCAAACAGCAAGTTTCAGTTAGATACAGACCCAGTCAGAACTTTTACTAGGTCAGCTTCTGACTCAGTCAGATCTTACTCAGTCAGCAGTAATCAAACAGCCCCTAAGTGATTATCAAAACTGCAAACACCAGAAGTACATCTAGACAATATTTTCATACAGCATGTTACAGTTGATTAATTGATTATGAATGTTCTGTAATCACTTTCAAAATGTGATGCCAAACAGCCCCTTAACGCGCTAATAGGCAGTTTTCTTGAATATCTCCACATCACGGTTGATATTTTTTTGATAACTCAGGATAAAAAATCATGAATTTTTGAGTGGCTGCAACAAAACTGAATCTGATTATTACAAATTTAAACACCAAAAGTGCGTCCAAACGCCATCTATGCAGCCTGTTCCTTTTATAGTTGATTATCTAATTCCAATTGTTCTATAATTACTTTTAAGTAGTGGCAAACATCCCCTTATCTAATTAACTAGCTAATTGTCTTAAATGTTTCTTGACATCTTAAACTTGGCGATCACGATTCATATTTAAGTAAATTGGTTGATTTGGGTCAATTTGGTTAGCTAAAGGGGTCAAGTTGGGTCACTCAAATTATACAACGGGTTAAAGTGGGTCCCTCTCATTGAGTGACCCAATTTGACCCATACAAATTGTCACCCATTTGTATGCCAGTTGGTGGTCGCAATGTATATCTGTTACCTTTGAACTTGGCTCAATGGAGCATACTAGCAGCAACGACTTCACATGGATTCATTAATGGTGAATCTATCATGCGCCATGATTTTGATTTTCAAGGTTCATTATGAAAAAGTTTGCTTTAGTCATGATGAAATTGTGTTTAGGATTACATTTCTTTTAAAAAAGTTCTTGCTTTTGCTTCAAGAGGAATCTGATACACCTTTTTCTTTAAATTATTCTAGGACTTGTAACAATCACATGCCTCATGCCTGCAAATTGATTCAAAACCAAGTAGACTTTGTAACCAAACACGCAATGCTTGTGAATTTGTGATCTTAGGTAAGAATCTTGAAGGAACCCGTAACTATTAGGTTACTCGTTTATGATATTTTGAGATTTTGACGCCTTGATTGTAGATTCGGATCGTGTTTTAGCATGATTCATGTGACAGACTATCAAAGATATTTGATTCAATGTAAGGGGTTGCAGCAGTTTTTTTAATAACATTTAATAGGTTCAATTAGCTAGGTGTCACATGAGTTTTGCTTTGCCCCCTCACCCACTCAACACACACATCGACACACATACACCTTTGAGTTTTTTTTAATGATGTTTGTTGTACCTTTGAGTTTTTTTTAATGATGTTTGTTGTCACGGGTGTTACTGTTCATTGTATGGAGGTGGATGGTGAAATCTAGACGAGACCAAATTCTATGTAACGAGTAAAAATAATTTTTGGTTAGAAACAAATAGTCAAATCAAGTGGAGTGGTTTATGGCCCGGGCCATGACAACTTCTATATCTATTTGTTTAAATTTAATAAATAGGTAAACCTTTGTTGAAGCAATCTTATATGTGTTTGAATACAATTCGTATTATTCAAATTTAATCTATACTTGATTCTTGACTTTTTTTAATTTAAATATTTAGCCTAACATGTTATAGATAAACAAAAATAGGTCAAACTCCTTATCCTTTATTATTTATTTCAGGAGAAAAAAAAACGCATACATGTTTTTGAGTTTTGATTCTTGACTTTTATGTTATAAAAACTATAAACATTTTAGACAATAATCGATTTACATCAATCCTCGCAGTTTGCACTAGACATGTTACCTTCAAACCCTTACGACGGAAAATTAGGTACATTATTATTCGAAATCAAGATCCTTTTTAGATGAAAATCACCCTTGAAAGTTATATTGAACGAGTTTTCGATCATTGGCTCTCGATTTTATTGGTTTTATTATGATTCGGTTTGGCCGGTGTCGATATACAAATTTTAATAAATTAAATAAAAATAAAATACATCTTAGGTATTTGTCCACAAAACTTTATTCCAAATGATGTCACGCTTGTATAAAAAAGAATACTTAACAATAACATATAAGTTAATTCACATAATTTTCTCGAGTGGCCCCTCCCAAGCATTCCATATATATAGCCCTCATCATCTGCCATACATATTTCACTCATAATTCTGACAAAATCAAGCATCCTCAACAACTTCAAGTTGATTCTGCATTCCTTCAGGTAATTGATTACACTTTCTCATGTTTTCAATTGTTATGTTGCTTTAGTTCCTCACCAATTTGATCTGATTTCAACATTTGCTGCAAATTCTCGAATTCTGTTACGTTTAAGTTGAATTCTATACTTGTTCGATTTGATTGACTCCTGCAATGGATGTATGTGATCGAATAACGAACGAACGATGATCGTGTAAAGTTTTTCATGTTGAATGTTCACGTAACGTGTTAATCACGTCATTATTTGAAAGCTGTTACTGAAGCAACGATAGAGATGATAAACTGTTGATGTTGAGTGCTTTAATATGCGTTTTGTAGATAATCTAGCGATTTTATGTGTTTTTCCACTTTTCGAGCGATTAAACTTGATTTCCGTTGATAGCTGTTCAAGTACTTTGATTAAAGCTGATATCTGGTGTAATTGTATATGAATCCTTTATTCATAGTTTTGTTTAATTTTAGGTTGAAATTTTCATCATGATATGAGATCTGTTAAACCCTAGACTAATATTGTTCAACCATTTAGCTAAATCTGCTAAATATTAATTGTTAGAAGTTGAGGATTTACAGCGAATAATCTGCACAATGCCGTCTGCAAATCCTGAGGCGTCTGATCAAGACAGAGAACCGTTCGTTGAGGTTGATCCATCGGGAAGATTCGGGCGGTACAGTGACTTGTTGGGTGCTGGTGCTGTAAAAAAGGTCTACAGAGGGTTTGATCAAGAAGAAGGCAGAGATGTGGCGTGGAACCAAGTTAAACTACGGAATTTTAGTGAAGATCCAACGGTTCTCAAACGATTGTTATCAGAAATTGAACTGCTGCAAACGCTAGAGAATGAAAACATCATTGTTCTTTATAGTTTCTGGAGGGATATCGAACACAACACCTTGAATTTTATCACTGAGGCGTGTGCTTCAGGTAATTTGAGGGATTACAGGAAGAAACATAAGCGCGTGTCACTCAAGGCTATGAAGAACTGGTCTAGACAGATTCTGAGAGGGTTGGAGTATCTGCACACTCATGAACCGTGTATCATTCACAGGGATCTTAATTGCAGTAATATCTTCATCAATGGCAACATTGGAAAGGTAAATATGTTTTCTGATTCCACAGATTATATGATCCATTGTGTATTGTGTTCTTATGGTTTAATAGCCCCCGTCATGCATGTCACTATATAGAACCAAGCTTAATCAGTATTTTGTGGTGTTTGGCATTGTGTTTTGAATGTTTATTGATCATTTCATTTTTGAGTCGCAGAAGATCATTCTTAAATGTTCCCGTGTGCTGGAACTAATTTTGATTATTTGACTATTTAAGGGGTGTCTGGTATTGGTTATTAAAAGTGCTTATTTGAAACAGCTTATTACAAATGTGAAGTTATAAATAACCAGATAAGTATTTTGGATAAGCAATTCTAAACAACATCAATACTGAATACTGTTGTATCAAAGTGTAATTAGTAGATAAGCAGTTTCAATAACCAATCCCCAACATCCCTTTAACAGTCAAATAATATGTTTACGAGACGCTTAAAATTGTGTATCCCAAAACACTACACATTTATCTAAATGAATCAAATGGTTGACAGGTCAGTGGGTTTGTAAAGGGTTGCTATCAAGTTGTAAACGGATCATAAAGAGGTTGGATGGGAAATTGTTATAAATGGGTTAAAGGGGTTGATCTTATAAATATATGTATATATATATATTATTTTGGTTTTGGTTATCTGATCACTTAGAGGTCACTGTACATATGTATACATAAATATATTCAAAACTAGTGAGAAGCATATGAAAACACCATCTTCTGCACCTTTTACAGCTAATTATTGATTATTTCATATTACTTTCTCTGTTTTGTACATCTAATTACTAATTATTCCATATCACAATCACTTTCAACGTCATGGACAGGTTAAGATTGGTGACCTGGGTCTCGCCGCAATTGTAGGTAAGGACCATGCGGCTCATACGTTACTAGGAACACCAGAATACATGGCTCCTGAACTGTACGAGGAAGATTACAACGAATTAGTGGACATTTACTCATTTGGAATGTGTCTACTTGAAATGGCTACTATGGAAATACCATACAGTGAGTGTGACAGTATTGCTAAAATATATCGAAAGGTCACTAGTGGTGTTATGCCTCAAGCATTTAATAAGGTCTACGATCTTGAATTAAAAGCGTTTATCATACGGTGCATTGGTCAACCACGAGCAAGACCTTCTGCATCTGATCTTCTGAAGGATCTGTTTCTTATTGAGACGAATAGTGAAGAGAGTGATGGCAGTGCCTAAATATGTGTTTATGTATAGATATCATCATCTTATTCTTTGATTTTTGTGTTCATTGAATCTGTTTTAATCAGTTATATTTTATGTAAAAGAAAAGGGTTTGAAGTAGTTTTAAGTTGGTTCAAGAGATTACATTTGCATCTATTTTCATTTTATCTCACTTAAATGAGTTGAAAATATACCATTTTCTTCAACACCGAAGTTGAAATCTTTCATATCTATGTAGTGTTCGGTTTGCTTGAGTTCATTGTTAGAATTATAATATGAATTCAAGCACATTCCATCAAGTAAATAAATCTATTTGACTTTGACATTGTGAGATGATTATGCTAAAAGCATTGGAATCTCTACTTTCATCCCCATCCCTACCATTCCATCACCGCCATTGTCACTGCACCTGCCTTTGGCACGACGACCACCACCAATGAGGCCACTAGAACACCACCTCTGCCAACACCATCTCCAACTTCTTATTCAACGCCATAGTTGAAATCATCACGTACTTAATTCTTCAAAGTGAATATAGAACAAGTTAAATGGGTTTGTAGGTCAACGGGACACAAAATGTAGAGTTAGTCAAACTTCCCATAATTCAAAAAACAACTTCAAAATCACTACCATGATCAACACTATGCTTCTACAAACTTCACATATCTTCAATCATCCAATGGCTGAAACTCATCTAAATTCATCTGACTTTTTGTGTTCTAGAAGTACTAACAATGTACTATTTTCATTATTTGAATAAGGGATCAAGATCAAGCTATTACATCAATGAAAAGACTAAAAAATGACGTTTAAGGTTTGAGCAATTACAATTTCTTGTTCCTTTAGTACCAAATTGATAATTCTGCACCAAATGACAATATCCTTCCATACTAATCCATACATTGTGAGTCCTTTGTGTTCTCCAAAATCCAAATGTTAGTATCCTTCCTAAGATCAAGATCATTTCATGGTAATACTAATCAAACTATGTATCACAGCCTTTTAAATCTTTCATTACATTCATCAATTCTTACTTGCAACCTAATCATACCTGTTTGATATTCATCTTTCTTTTTGGATATATTTTGTTATAGTTGCCAAGAAACAGGCTTAAGCATCAGATTGTGTCTGAGATGGTGATAGAATTTGTATACTTCACAATCATATGCGTTACGGTTCTGTTGTTGCAGAATTATTAGACTTGTATAGGCGTATCATACCAGTATAGCTAGTGACACAAAATTGGACTCTAAAAGAGTCATGTAACTCAATGAAATTAAAACAATATTATTAAACAAAAACAAAAACACGTGTCTTAGCTTCTGATATATACATATAAAGTTGCATAGTCACAACACATCAAACCAGCCTTGGAAATCAAACATAATCTATAAACTACAATAACAAAGTAACTCCATTGAACAATCATCGAGTTGTTGACAATTAGTGGATTTATTTAGGCAACGGTTTTCTTCACTGTATGTCCGTTAACATAATGTTGACGGCAAACAGGCATATACATCTCAGCCCCACCTATAAGTTCGGTTTTTGTCTCGTCGGTCTTCCTGAAGGTGAAATGGGCCTTTTTGCCACATAATTCACATCGAGCAGTTAATTTAGTTATGGTATCAGCAAGGGGCACTATATCAAGAACAGGACCAAAGTTCCTTCTGCCAAATGAAAGCAGTTAAGATAAAATTTATAAAATGATGAATAAAGAATGATGGTTTGTATATGATCTATCAAAAGCACCTTAAGTAATCACCATCAAGACCTGCAACTATTATTGTTTTCCCATCATGATCAGCAGCTTTACAACAAAAGTCATAAAGATCATCAAAGAACTGTGCTTCATCAATCCCAATAACATCCAACTGCCAAAAAGATGGGAATTTTACAAGATTTTAGTAATTTGTAGGATTTCTAGTGTTTGATCCATGAACAATCAATCAAATCTTACAATTTTGACAATTCTACTACTACCAACTACCAAGAAAAAAACAATCTTGTGATGAATTTTAATGGAGACAAACTATACATACACCACTAACATACTGTTTAAACGTTGAAATGACTGATATATCTACCAAAGGTGTGCATCAGTATACATATAAAAGGACCCATTTAATTGTTATCTGATATTTCAATCATAAATTCATAATCATGGAGTCAGATGTACCTTATCATAAGCTTCTTCTCCAACTTTTTGTTTAAAAGACTGCAAATCAAGTAATGCCCAACAGGGGTACTTCGTTCCATCATGGGTCACCACCGAATCACTCGCATATCGATTATCCTTGCTTGATTTCACCATTGCTATATTCCTACATGCAACATACGTAATCAAATATCAAATTGATAGCTTGATATGAATCAATTGAAGGATCAAAACAAGAAATACTTTTATCACCTGCCATTAGCAGCTTCAGATTTGATCCTACGAAGAAGAGCTGTGGTTTTACCAGCAAACATCGGCCCCACGATCACATGAATTTCACCTGAAGAACGAACAGACTTCTTCGGGATTTGATCGAGATTGATTTGATTATCAGTGGGTGTCGGCGACATCTTCTGAATTTGGGGAATTTGTGTGTGATGATTGATGAAGTATTCGTTATGTTGAATCGAATTTATATACAAGATGAATCTAATAATTAATGGAGATGTGAATTTGGGGATTTTGATTTTGAAAATTTGGAGGGAAGATGCGTTTGAAAGTTTTGGTATTTTGAGGGAAGAAGTGTACCACAGAAGATTTATTATGTAAAAGATGGAGATTATTGTTGAATATTTTGATTTTATTTTTTATTTTTTATGAACTATGCTCTATATTTTTTATTGGTTGGCGATGAAAACTCAGATCTCATTAAAGAAAAGAGTGTTTTAGCAAGACATTAGAACAGATTATAGTGGAACACCAACAATATTAAAAGGGTTAAACTATACACACACCTTCTTTATTATTTGTCATACTCTTTCCTAAAAAAAATAATTTTAAAAGTTCTTATATTTTATCTCGATTTTTTTTAGTTTTAGAAATTTAGCTTTTCGTGTTTTTATAAATAAATTTCAAAACACGTTTTAGATAATGTTATAAAAACATACTTAAAAAAATTCTGTAGAAATTTAACATAACAATTTCTGAAGTTAGAAAATAAAAATATCTTTTAACATTGGAGGTAGGCCAAAATGAACCTAATTAAACCGTTCATCTTGTTTTATTTAGTTCCATTGTTCGATTAAACATATTAAACCCTTTATTTTTCGATTTATACGAATAACCAAACCAAACAAGTAAGATTTTAGGTAACTGTTAATTAAAATGAAAACCAAAATCTATGACTTGATTGGATTTTTAGATTACGATTCGGTTTTTCAGTTATCTTCCGTTTTTAGCTTTTTTTGAACATCATAACCACTACAAATAAAAATAATAAAAGACAAAAAAAAAACATCAAGAATAAAACGTAAAAATAAAAAATAGATGAAATTTAAAAAAGTTTCGTTTAACATATTAAGGATGATATGGTAAATAAATAAACATAAAAGAAAACAGTAACTAATTTTAACAATTAAAAGAAAGGATATAACAAATAAAAATAGTTTAGTGTAATATGTATAACATCACCCGATTAAAACTACAACAGTTTTGCAATCTAAAAACACAATCTTTACTTGATATTTATCTAAATAAAGAATTTCGTCGGTCTTTACAATGTCTTCGAAGTTCAAATCCAAGCTTCTAATGTTATTGTTGAATGCCCGGTCATTTCTTCTTTTTCATATGGGGCAAAAAGTTGATAAGGCAATTAATCGTATAAAATTTATACATACATAGATACATACACACATACGTACACACATACGTACACACATACGTACACACATACGTACACACATCGTACGCATGCGCGCGCACGGTCACGGTTCTAGGTCAAAGTCTTCTACACAACTAGACTCCACTCATGGATTACCTGAAACATGCTCAAAAGAAATTGTGTCAACTAAAAAAGTTGGTGAATTCAAGTGCTTAAAGTTTAAAAAACAAGGATTCATTAGAATCCACACTTTATTTAAAAGTCATAGTATCATTGTTGTGGGGATCACAATCAACCCTGCACTCAGCCCCGGCTAGCCTCTTCAAAAATTAAGTTACCGGTTAAATCCCCATGGGGAGAACTGATCCTCAAACCAGTGGACTATACCTGCCGGATGGTCCACCATAGTATCTTATAAAACCTGTTACATGCCACAAACGACCCCGCAGGATCTTAGTGTGGTGCCCTTCTCGTTCATCACGGAAGGTGTTGGGTTTGTTTGACACATTATCAAAGAAGTTTAACCATTTAAACTTGAAAACACAGCGGAATAAAATCTTAATATCATGTTTATAATCTGAAAATTAAAACACATAACTTAATTTTAACAAACCCAAGAACATAGGATCATTTATATGTGTATGAACAAGCTATCAAGAAGAATAAAACAACCAAAAACACACAAAAGTTACAACCTTTGTAGAGCTGTCAAAAACGTGAGATTTATTGAAGATGGAGATGTCCTTGAGCGACCAAAACACCAAGGATAGGTGTCCTCAAGCTTCCATACCCACAAGCCTCAAGCAAGCACCCTTTTGCTAGAATTTTTGACACCAAAAAGACCAAGAAGGGCTAAAATCCAATTTTCAGCTTTGATTTTCTTCAATAAAGTAAAGAGAAAACTTGTTTTTGGTAGTCCTTTGCATGTATGAGAGAGAGAGAGAGAGGTTGAGTGTGTGTGTGTGTGTGTATTCAAGAGTAACAAGTTTCAAGACCAAGAAAACCCCACCCATAAAACGGTTGCCGAAAATTTGCTTTCAAAAGGGGTTTTCCCCCTTAAAATTTATTAAATATTTTATTTAACTTGTCACTAGTTAAGTTATAAAATTAACCTTTTAATTTTATAACTCTTACACACTTTATTACTTGATGTTACTTAACCAATTTAAATAACATTACAAATAATACCCTTGAATAAAATATCTCTATAAGTTGTTCTATCTCATATGCAACTTATTTAGAAAACCCATTTTCTAAATTGGTGTATTTATTTAATTGCATGATCATATCATCAATTAAATATTTATATTGGTGTTTGCTAAGCTTGTTATTGGGTATGACCCGACTTGGATCATTACGTACTAACCACATCAATATTCTATGTGTCTTGGGCATAAAGAATCCAACAATCTCCCACTTGCACAAGATTCATAGAAGATTGATGCAAGCAGTAAATACCGCCTAACAACGGTTTACTACCCTTAATACGCAT
>BJCM01105082.1:0-15474 GCA_018326385.1 Flaveria bidentis | reverse complement strand
AAACAAAACGACTTAAAATATTTTGTTTAAAAATGTTTAGTGTTTTAGAAAATTTCATATTATATAAAAATTTAGTTTCTTGTTATTTAGATCTTGATTAAAAGATGTGATTTTTAATTTGTTTCATAAATCTATTCTAAAAAAGGATATTAGATTTTTTTATAAAAAAATTAGATGAGAGAGAGAAACATAACAATTAATAAGATTTATTTTTAATAAGAGAGAGAAATTTGTATAAGTATTTAAATTACTATAATACCCGTTTGAAGAGAAAATTAATTTGTAGATGTCTAAAAAATGACAAGTGGCAAAAATATGGGTTAAAAGAATGACAAACGGCAAAAGAAACTTGTTTTATTAGAAGTTATAAATGATTTTGTTCTTGTTCACTACCCTTTACAATGGGTTTTGAAGATAATTACACCATATCACCCCTCGTTTTCAAGCTACGACTACCTGCATGCGTTACAATCCTGTTGCAATATTAACTCGATATCTTAGCTTGGAAGAACAATAGACTAGCATATCCCATATTTTTTATTGGATGAGATTTGGGGTTTGTAAGAGCCCTTTCTCTACAAACAAATATAGATCTCCGTTCACTCACCGTCATCGCATTTGTCACCTTCTGTGTTGAAAATGTCGTCTAGAACAAATATTTCACATGAAATAAAAATTTGAACTTGAATAAAACTTTAGATAACTAAATTAGGCTAATCTATAAACCGTAAAACACTATTAGATAAACTTATTTTACGGGTTACATGTTGATAATTGATCGGATTAGACAGATATCTTATTAATGAAGTAAGAATTTTTATTAAATATGTGAAGGTTTTCTCGAATGAATTTGTAACCTTGAACCCTTATTTTTAGGTTTGTGGATAGAGAGAGAACTAGAACATATGTATTCCTTTTGGTTTTAATAGAGAAACTAAAAAAGCATATCAACCTCTTCCATCCTTTTTTTTCTTTTTTTTCTTTTTTTCTAAACATTATGGGCCTATTATGGTCCTGTCAAACCTTCTGCCAGACTGCAACCACAAAAGCCTAATGGGCCAAGATTCATATAAGTATATAATCCTCGTATGAGCCTAATAAACATTAAATGCTACCATACAAATGCAGATAATTATTAACCTATAGATGTGATAATTATAGCTTGCGGTTAATAATTAATTGTTTGATACACTAAAGGTTCAACGAATTAGATACTGGATTGACAAACTAAACAAGGGTGCAAGAGGTGGTTGCGGCTGCAAGGCGAACTTTGGTCTCAGGTCTTGGCCTTGTTGCACGGGAACACGACAATAGCAAGAGCAAAACGCAATGGTGATGGTGTGCGGTTTTGATCGGCAGTCAAGGGAGGAGCACCTCCTTAGAGTCGGCCGAATAAAAGTTTTAGGGTAAAATGTTTTCTTGGGGTTTACAAAACAAAAAGAATATTTCCTTTGTCACTTTGTGATTTTCAATCGGCCGCAAAATAAAAACAATTGAATAATAAGTTAAAGGGTTATCCCTAATGATCCTATTATATGTTTTACTAATCTCTAGTGGAACCTCCAACTCTTAGGTAGCATTTGGTATGCAGAAATTAAGAAAAGAATGGAATGAACTATTGAGGGTGAATGAATAAATACATGTTTGATTGCTGGTGGTAATGGAATGAACCATTACGTAGTTAATTCTATTCTCTCAAATTCATTTCATCCACTCCTCCTTTTTTTATTACATACCTTCTTCCATCGTAAGTCACAAAGACCACCCGCCACAACAACCACCACCGACCACCAAGATCGCTCGTCACTAGCAACCACCACCGCGGCCAGCCACCACTATCCCGGCAACACCGCCGTTGCCGGAAACCACCGAAGGCCACCGCTGCCGTCGGAAACCACCGCCGGGCACCGCCGCCGCTGGAAACCACCGCCGGGCACTGGAAACCACCTCTAAAGGCCACCACCGCCACCGGAAACCAATACCGCTAAAAACCACCTTTGAAGGCCACCACCGCCACCGAGAACAACCACCGCAAGAAACCACCGAAGGCCACCGCTACCTCCGGAAACCACCTTCGACCACCATCGCCGTCGGAAACCACCGCTAGCCACCACCGCCGACACCACCGTCGTCGGAAACCACCGCCGGCCACCACCCCTGCTCGCCATCACCATCATAACTACTTTTACATTTTATTATTTCGTAATTTTATACGTAACAAATAAACAAATGTATGATTCATTTATTAATACATGACAACCAAACAGGACAATAAAATGTAATGATTCATTTTATTCTCTCATATATTTCATTCTCTCATCCATTTCATTCCTTCGTCCATTACATTACTACATACCAAATATACCCTTAAGGTTTAACATATAAATATTTATTAATAATTAATAATCGGCATTAATAATTAATTCTCATGATTAAACAATATAATTATATCTCAACAATATAATTATATCTCATGTAATTAGTTTGTAATACCAGTTAATCAAATTAAGTGGACTTCACATTCGTTGCCTAATGTTTAACTTTTACGGGGCATAGCTCAGTTGAAACGTTACGTAATCAAACCCGTAAATTATTACTAACAGTCACCACCGTAAATATTACTATAATTCTCATGAATATTATTATTCCACTAATCCCATATAATACAAATGTATTGTCAACAAAATATGAGACAAACTAGAAAAAACATAATAAACATAAGGGGAAGATAGTACAAAATAATACATAATATCTATCTTTTAATTCCCAACTATATGTTGACCTATAATGATGATAATGAGGACTCGTTGGAGATAGATGATAACTCTAGATTTAATAGGCCCCCGCAATATACCAGTAATGGATGCTTAAACTGAATTTGAAACGATGAAGGAATTGATGGGATAAACCTTTATTGAAAATAGACGCGTGTTAATAATCAATGGGAATGTGTAGTACGCGAATAAAACAAACACAAACCTTATCACTTTAGTCGAACTTGTTTATACTCAGTCGAGCATGTGTAGTTCGAGTGGTATGTTCTTAAGTCAAACTGAGGTACAGGCCTAAGAAGTGAGGCTAGGGTTTGGGACCCCAAAAATTTTAGGGCCCCCATTTTTAAGAAATATTCATATATAGTAAGTTGAATTTTTGTTGGGTCGGTCCAAAAGTAAAATACAAACAAATAGGTGAAAGTGGAATTGTAGAAGGTTTTGATAGTTAGGTCTGGGTATTTCTAAGAGCATTCACAACTAATTTCATATTTTTATTCATATAATTATACTAAAAATTACTAATTCATTTCCCTAGCTCAATCCCCAATTCAAGACATTAATCACCTTTATTGGAAACAACAGAAGTAGAAATCAATCGACATTCAAAATTGATCGATATTTTTTGACAATCAATTTTCATCTTTATTCCATAATAGATTGAAAATCTTCAATGAATATTCATGAATTTAAAATTTCCCGGAGACCCTGTTCTTTAATCTTCACAATAGAAGTTTCTGGTAAGTAAATTGCAAATTTCACTGTACTTATTACCTTTTGTTTTTAAAACAATGCCAGTCGCTAGAGTGGCTTTACAATCTAGGCTGATACGTAATTTTGGTTTTGTATATGTGGGATATTACTAATGGCATTGAATACGTGAAACCTAACTTTCTAATTAGTAAGTAATTGTTGTTTGATGCATATTAGAAGGTACTTTGTTTAATTACATGGGGATTTATCGTTTTTCATCCCAAAGTTGCACAAATATTAGAAGCTTTATTATCTAGTATGCAATGAGAACTTCTTTGCATTTCTAAATGTGCCATCATATAGATCATTCAACACCAAATACAGTTTCTCTTTTATCAATTTTATAATATGTAATAGTGTTCTTTTGTTTTATAACATGAATAATAGTATATGTCTAATATCTATTGTCTTTATAATTTCCTGATTATAAACATTATTATGTTAATTAACCTTATGAACAGATTATTATCCATAAAACTCGGAAAAGGCCCCACATTTTCATGTTGCTTAGGGCCCTCAAAAAAGTTGAGCCGGCTCTGATCACTTTAGTCAAACCTCGTTATACTTGGTCAAATTCTAATAGTTATCCTCGTCAAGATTTTGTCCTTGTAACCTTCATAAAAGTTTTGTATTATGAGCCCACTAACTCCATCGATGTAACTTGGGCTTTCGATCGATGCTAATATGAATTTATCTAAGCATTTAAATGATATGTTAGAGAAATTCCGGTCTAAGTTGAATAATTAAAAAGCAAAACACAACTTGTTTGCTAGTAACACTTGTAAACTCAGATCTTGGAAGCACCCTCTTATGTTAATTTGCCCCTTTTAAAGCTCTAAAGGAAGTCACTAATTCCTTAGGAGATAGTTCCGGGGTGACGATAGTAATAGAAAAAAATATTAATTCAGTCAAAAGGTTGTGTTGGTATTGAGACCGGTTGCTTTAGATTGTTAAACTTGCTCTTCTTGCTAAATCCACGATAGAGAATTAAAATTGGCAAAGAAAATGGGCTCTTGGCTTGATGTACCAAAAGCATCCATGATATCTCCCTTATAGCAAATCATTGCTAGACATTGGATATGAGAAGTATGATTAGTGATTTTAAAAATTCAAAGTGACTTTGAGGACTCGGGATATCTCTATCCTCTCTATTTAAAAAAAAGTGAAGAAAAAAGGACGATTTTTTAACAAAAGAGGACTTATGCAAGGAGATCGGGGCGTTCTAGTTTCCGATTTGTGATGATTTTTCAAACCAAAAGGACGATTCATGGGTGCTTACGATTCAGTCGTTAATGAGATTGCGATAAGGAAGGATATGGGAGTTCAAGATTACTACTTCAAGTAAAAAAATGTGTCATTAAAAATAACCTGTTTATTTGGAAGATGAGGAATCGGATTCATCTGAGCTAAAAATCTTATGAACTCGTCATTCTCTGTCATGTACGTTTTGTGTTTTGAATAACTAGGAGATTAACAACCTCTTTTTTTAGCGTGGGTTCTCGATCGGGGATGCATATGTTCTTAGAGTGCCCTTTCTCTATCAACACTTCGTAATAACTTGGAGTTACTTAGCTTGTTAAAAAATTCATTCGAGTTCCTCGAAACGAAAAACAATTTGAAGACGATTTTGATCTATTCTACTATATGGCTAATTGGAAAAGATAAGAACACTCTACTTTTAAGTGGATCAAAGTTATATAGAAGATTTATAACTTTTTATTGATAAAGTTATGTTACTCTCCTACTTGTACATGTTTTTTGTTTCTCTTAATAGCTAGATGTTACCTATCATACTCTACATAATCTATACCACAATTAGTTTACACCAAACCATCATAGGCTGGCTTGAACCCTTGATCTTAACAATAACTTCATCACTCTATATTTAAATACCACTAGACCTAACGCCCCACCTTTAATTGTATATTGTAACTTATGTTTTCGAGACTAGTATCTTGCTAGTCTTTTTTGATATCTATATGCTTTTAAGGAAAAGTATCGTGAATTAACTATATATGATTTAGAAACGATAATGAATAACGAATCTATCTGATTGGCCGACTGGACACGTTGCAAACCTTGATTGGACCACATATTATTAAAATGATTTTGTTCACGAGCTGAATCAATTCGAGTCAGGGCAAGCTTGAACTTGGCTCGAATTTAAATTGAGCCAACTCAGCTTGGTTCGAATTTAAAATCAAGCTGGAAATCTAAGCTCGAGCTCGATTTGGTTTTTACCTTAGCTGGCTCGACTCGTTTTGGCTTAGTTTTAATTCATAAATACAATTAAAATACCAAATGCAAAATAATTCAATATACTACATGATTCATAACCGGTTTATATCAAGTTCACAAAATATAAATTAATTTAAAGAACTCAACAAAATACAAATAACTTTATCATCGTTTAATAAAAAAAACAAACTCACAACATTACATAACATCCCAATAGTTTGTTATTTAGTAAATATATTAAAAGTATATTTCGATAATTCTTAATGACAGAAGCAACACATGTAGCAATCCAATAAAAACACTATAAGTTTGACATTAGAAATAACTAAAAGAAATTTATATATTATTACTTTTAACAAATAAGCAAATGCCATTATATATATATTATATATAAAAGAATAATATAAAATACAACTAAAATAATCCAAGTTATATCGAGCCAAGCTAAACCAAAACGACGTGGTTCGTGAGCTATACCAAAATGACGTGGTTCATGAGCTAAACCAAAGCGGTGTGGCTCATAATGAACCGATCTGATTTTAGCTATTTTCATTCCAAAACAGCTCGGCTCGATTTAATTTAAAACCGAAATCAAAAGAGTGGTGCCCTCTATCCGGACAAGGTCTTCTGGACCTATGACGAATATATAAATTGTGCGCCCTTTTCAACCACAATCCATCGAAGGTGAAGTTCGAGAGAACAAATCTCATCGAAGCCTGTGATCGTTGAATCCTTCATATGCAATAACCACTATGATTTTAGGGTTTCAACTTCACTTCTGTTAAGTTCCAAACAATTTACACCTGATTTTTTTCTGATGTCTGAAGACATCAACGAATTCAGCAATGGCGGTGAGACTAAGGGTACAAGAACGACGCAATTCAACAGACCCTATCAGCGCAATAAGAAGGATCAAGACATGAGGATTTGGGGAATCCTAATATTCGGGATAATTGGAGCTACTGCCACTGCTTTCGCCGTATCTTCTTTTTCTTTTGAATATAACTTAATTTTCCACTAGGGTTTTGTTAGTTTTGTTCTAGGGTTTTGTTTCCCCTGTTATGTTTTTCAATTCTGTTGATACAATTGTTTGAAATTCAAGCTTTTTTAAATTTGAAAAAAAAAATGATAGGTTGGACAACTGAGGAGGTCGGTTGATTGGTTTCATTCTCAGGTATGTGGCATTGTAAAAAAGTATGAATTTTTGTGACCCGGTTGAGTATATTTTGATATGTATGTTAATTGGTTGTATAATTGAGTAAGCGGTTATGTTTCTGTTTTGGTTGTTAAACTGACTAATGTTTTCGTTGATCGCAAAAGTTTACCATGTCGCAGTCATCATTCAAAGGCTCGAGTGGCGGTTCTTCAAGGTCAAGTTTTAAAGATGAAGCTAGGAGAAGGTACACCCGCCGCTTGCAGGAGGAGTATGAAGAAGAAATGGAGAGAGTGGTGTGTATCTCTCTAAAGTATTAAAGATGTATTATTTAAGATTAACTGGCATAGTTATTTATCATGGTTTTGAGTTCTTTGTGTGTATGATGTTGATCTTGTGTATATAGGAGCGTATAAGGCGGATGCAAAGTGTGTTCAACAGGGAGAAAAATAAGTACAAGAGGGCATACAATAGATGGAGGGATGATAGTTATAGTGAATATCATCATCATTTTCAACGAGATGATTGGTATTGGAAGACCGATTCAACTTATGGAAATTGGGGTGGTTTTAAGGGCACTACTCACACCCCTGCAAATTATTCTTTGTCTCATCACTATGCCGTATTGGGTCTTGCCAGGTAGGTACATCTTTCTTATGGAAAAATTAATCTATGTTTGTTGGTGTGGCTTAGTTATTTTTGTTCTGAACTTCTGATTAGTTGTTACAATAATACTTTATCTACATAGAGGTATACGAGTCTTTTGTTGAGTATAGTCTCCTATTATCAATGCGCGTAATTCTCCTTTGTTGTGTTTACTCATAGAATGGAGTTTTGCAAATTAACACCCTTTAGTCATAAGAACCCCCATGCACTCAGGCAAGGTGAGGCCACCTTTGACACATGAGACAGGGCTTATGGAGGCATGTATCTCCGGCTTCAGGTAGCCGGTAGTCTACTTCCTTTTCCTAAGTGGTTGACGACCCTTTTTCTTTCTTCTAAGCAAGGGCGCTTGCAAATGCCCTAAAAAGAGGTGTTGTTATTCTTTTTGGGCTTTCTTTTAACTTGTCAGGCTTTCTTTTCTTTTTATGGGCTATGAAGGTGTATTATACTAATACTATATTTATATCTGCTATGAATAGTTTTTACTTCTAGTATTCACTTTTTCCTTCATATTTGGTAGTACTAGTCTTCTGTACCTGTTATCTATACTTTTTATTGTTTTTTTTGTCCTAGGCATTCTCTTTTTTTGGCAGTTTTGCCTAGGAGAGAAATTAGACTTTCATGCGTTGAGAATGCCTAGCGGCTTTGACTACATAGCCACACAGGAGACATGCACAATGATCTTTGTGTAATTTTCCTTTATCAAACCAAGACATAGATATGTTTGAGTCTGTTAAACTTTTTGGCACACAAGGAAGCTTGGGTTGAATAATGTATTGGGTGCTTGAATTCAACACCTATAAAAAGCGCTAAATCTTGCATATATAAAATATGTATGTATGCATTTTTATTTACTAATTTGAATAAAGCACAAACACCATTCAATAAAGAAAAACATTATTATTTTGTTTATAATGTACCATTGAAGTGACATATCCTACAAATTCACAAAAAAACTATATAAATGATATGAAATTATACTACATAAGATGTAAAAGTATTTCAAGGTTAGATCTCTTATTAGATGGTAATTTTTTATTGGTCTTAAAGTTCTCATTGTGGTTGTTTACCAAGTATATTGTTGAACTTGAACATTATATTATATATCTTTTTTCCAAGAAATGACAAAAGATATGAGCCAAGATTGACCGGAAATTTCTTTCCTACACCTAAATTTTTAAGTTGTATTTAAGTCATATTTAATGTAATTTCAACAAAAGGATGGTTATCGAGTCCACAAATGCACAGAATATTAATATATATGTTCATGGTGTGTATGATGATAACTTAATTCTTGGTTCCTTAAGAAGCTTTAAAACCTCATAGGAAGCTATGCAGAAAGATTAAAAAAAAACTACTACAAACATCATTTAAGTGATAAAGGTGTTTGTCTTAGTGTTTTATTGTTCTTAGACTCACACTTGCAACCTATTAGAGTAGCTATCTAAGAAGTGTTGTTGCATCTTTGTTCATAGTCTTGGCAATGGTGGTTCATTAATGAGCATCACATGAGCTCGACATTGCCTGGTGTGGATATGTTTAGAAGGAAGCACTTGACCCCTCTATCCACTTCGTCAATCGTTTTAGCAAGCGACTTTGGTACAATGGTTTGATTATAAACATTCTATGTATGATTCGTTTTTTGTTTCTTGCAAGTGGATCCATGGTAGGAGTTTTCCATATATATTAAATCGTTAGTATAAAGTTCTTGCTTCTATTGCTTAAAAAATTTAAAACTAATGCACACATCTTAGTAGTTGGGTCTTAAGATGCATGATTGGTCTTAATGGAGCATCATGGGGCTTAGGAGTGGTATGTTAAATTGCGTTCTAGTGACTCATAGCAGTTATAATGGTGTATAGGGTCCTAAAAGTCATGACGCCTCTTAATGGAAGCATCATTTGCAGTAGTACTTGCATTATGTCTTGCTAGGTTTGACTGTTTTTAAATGACTCATATGAGGCAATAATGAGTTATATGTGGCTTAATAAGCCATATTTGGTCTTTAGAATCATGATGCCTCTTAATACAACATCATGGGGCTTAGAGCCATATTAGTCTTAATAGGTTAGATTGTATTGTAATGACTAACATTAGGTCGCAATGAATTACAATGGCTTATGCGAATCATGGAGCTTTATTTTCTTTTAAAATTCATGTTAGGTCAAATTATAATGGCTCATGCATGTCTTAATCAGACATATTGAGTCATAAGAGTCATGATAGCTCTTAAGACTGATCATAATGGGGGAGTGATAGGGGCCCGCGAAGCCCTACCACGGAGGGAACACCGCTCCCCTTTCTGTGATAGGGGCGTGATAGGTGATGGTCGTGAGTTGTTTCACAGGCATGAGTGGAAACATATTTTTTTTCTTTTATATTTCACAGGCGTGTAATGACTAATATTAGGTTGCAATGAGATATAACGGCTCATGCATGTCTTAATGGGTGTCTTAATAGTCATGTACTCATGATACCTTTTAATGGGTAAGTTGAATGTTATAAAATCATGCAGCATATGATGTATCAGTACTTCAAGGTTAGATCTTCCATCAACTGATAGTTTTTAATTGGTCTACGAGTCCTCAGCATAAACTTGTTTACTGTTACCCAACTATGTTGTTGAACTTGATTACTATAATATCTTTTTGCCATCAATGACAAAAAAATAATAATAATAATTTTCTACACCCAGCTAATCAGTTGTATTCAACTCATATTTACTGTAATTTTGATAAGAAGGATGGTTACTGAGTCTTCAAATGTACATGGTGTGGGTATGAGTGTATGACAGTAAGTGAATTCTTGGTGCTTCAGGTTGACAAACTGTAAGATTGAAATTAATTAACCTAACCTTGTTGAAATACAAGCAAACAACAATTAATATTATTTGTGACTCGAACTATTGATGTACATAAGTCAACACCTTATGCTTCATTGTTAAGAGACTGTACTTGTGAACAGATAATCTCCAGCCGAAATAACCTACAATTAAACTTTACATATAGTATAATCATAGAACTTAGAAGATTAATGATCTAGTAAAGTAATTATTAACAACTAAAAATATAAATTATGTTAATTATTACTTCATATTATAATTCAAGTGCATTTATACGTGTTTCTACATCTTCTTTTTTCTTGCTATAGGTCGAGGGCAACACCATACACGGATGATGAAATTAAGGTAACATCAATTGTTTGATGTTTGCACTAGTTGTCGATGTTAATACTTTACCCAGATTATAGTCCATTTTCTTACAAGTTAAAATTTAAGTTCACATTATTCTTACTTACCAATGTGGGATGAACTTTATCGTTTTATTAGAAGAAATTGCTAAACCGAAAATTTCTTGTTTAATTTTGCCAACTATAAAATATTCGATTATTATCGTTGATAACAATCCTAGATGAAGGAACAATTGTTATGCTAATATATACATATACATATATATATATATATATATATATATATATATATATATATATGTATATATACCCCTCATGGTGTGAATATACTACATATTTCTTGATTGGTTATACATGATGCAGACTGCATTTCGAAGCAAGGCGAAGCAATATCACCCGGATCAAAATCAAGAAAACAAAGGTACCGCTTTTATCATCATTACATACGTAGGATGTTTAGCTATTTTTGAATTTAAGAAGTTACAAGTTTAAATATGTTTGGTGTTGTTTGCAGAGGTTGCTGAAGCAAGGTTCAAGGAAATTATGACTTCTTATGAGGCCATAAAATCTGAAAGGAAGAATAACATCAAGTAGAGAATCTATATATTGTTCACAAGAAGCATGTGGGAATTGAAACTGTAGCAGGATATCAAGTTGCTGGGGGTGTAATTATTTTAAGTTATTTATTAATTGAATTTTATTGTTGTATTTGTTTTGTGGTGTTTAACTAGTGATGCATATTGCATATAGATTATATAGGTACAACAGGAGCGAAAACAACTAATTGTTTAATAGTTTGATAGCCGGCAGAGATATAATATATGTACAAATATGAAAGGTCTTTTGTCTAGTGGTTTTAATTAAATTGTGTTGAAAATGTGTCCTCAAGAGGTTTAGGTTTTAAGTTAATCTACAAACATGTAGATTTAAGTGTAGATTTATAGGTTTGGCAAGTTAGCCGTTAAGGCTCTGTAAATAGCCTCTATAAGGATTCTATAAATAGCAAGAAGAAGATTCATAAAGCCTGGATAGCCTTTATGTGCATGTATGAGTAGTTAGTGTAACACTCATATGACCTTGTATGAAACCTTATATGACTCACAAGGCTAATACAACCTTAGGATATGGATATCAAATGAAAATAATGTTTATAAATGAAAATCGTGAAAACCATCACTACTCAATCGTATAATTTATAATTGATTTAACTTTTAGATTATTTAAAGTATATTTGAGTGAATTTCAATCTTATTTTTGAGTTTGTTTTAATTTTTTTAATTTAAACTTCAATGAACGATGATGATAGCGAAACGACTTACGTATACGTAACTTGTATAAGTTATATGTACGTAACTCTTAGTTTTACACATGGTAATACACGTTTACATATAAATAACCCTTACATATACGTAAATCTTAGTTGTATACTTTGTAACACGTACTTACATATATGTAATCTTTGGTTTACATGGTTTTCATTTATAACATGATTTTCAAGGGATCCCTCCCCTACAACCTTATATGGCTAATACAAACTTATATGTAAGAACACCAACTTATTCAGATAAACATTGCGGCTTGCATGAGCAATTGGTGTAACACTCATACCACTTTGTATGAAACCTTATATGGATCACATGGCTAATACGACCTGTATAATATGTCATTGTTGTGTGGTTAGTATTATATTTTGAAACTAGATAGTTTTTTTTATGAACCTTAGGTTTTCTAATTTACTTATCCTATCACGACAAACCCGCTGTGAATGGAATGTATACTACAACTAGGTCTTTGGATTACGTTCGACCTCATTTTGAAAACTTTTTATACAAACATATATTATTGGGTTGTTGGCTAGTCAGATGAGGATTTTCTTGATTGTTGAACATCAAATCGTCACACCAACCAAATAGATTGGCATATATCATGAGAGGCCTGCAATCAAAAGTTTATAAACCTACAAAACACTAAAGGAGTGATAATCTTTTACATTCAGTAATGAACTGAATGTTTCTTAAACTTTTTTTAAATGAAAAACTTTCTTAATTTATTCTCCCACAATAGTCGACACCCTCACAAACGCTTCTTATATTAACAATGAATAAACCAACGAGTAAGTTGCCAATAATTGATTATCTTTTGAAGGTCACAAGAATGTTATTGGATTTTGTCATTGTTTGAGGATTGTATTAGACGATATTATTAGGGTTATTAGTATAAGCTCATGTGCCCAATTAGGTTTTAAAGTTTGAATTATATTCTCTATATATTGTAATTAAAGCTTTCAATAATATTCAATTCAATCTTTTACCATCTTACATGTTATCAGAACTTCATCTTACATGTTATCAGAACTCCATCTTACATGTTATCAGAACCTTAGAGTTCTGGTTATCTTCTTCTCCGTTGCACCACCACAAATACATTCAAACCCTAGTCGTCGCCACTGAGTTCAAACCCTAGACGGGGCGGTGCACTGCTACCGCCGTCACCGCCTATCCCACATTCGTCTTCTATTTTGTTTCTTATCTATTTTGTAGTTTATGTTTAATAAAGTTTTGTTATCAGTTGAGGAGTCAAACCTATTACTCAATACCTTAGTTCGTTCACATTCATTCTCTTGGTTTGTTTCTGGATTATGACTCCCAATTTGCAACTGTCACTATGTTTTCTTTGTTCTTTTTATTTTTTTCATTTATCGGTGTTTTAGTCGTATCTAGGACCACGGTCCATGGCAACGGTCACTATGTTTTCTTTGTTCTTTAAATATTTCTATTCTTTTTACATCTACGGATCTTATCTCCTAATCTACGGATTCAAGAGACCGCCACCTGGCCACAGTCACCGATCTTGCTTCTTCTTTTTTTAATTTATATCTACTTTTGTCATCTATTGATCTATGGATCCAAAAGAGTGTCGCTTGCTAGTCTTGAGACATTGCCACCAACTACGGTCGCTAGGTCTCGACTTATTATTCCAATATTCAAGAACCATGAAGTATCAAGCACACCATGGATGACACAATTAACTAAAATATGAATGATAACATCAAGCACAATATTGTTTGTTAGTAATAAATTGAATAGTCAGGTCGATCGAAATATGTTTATCTTATTATTATTGTTCTATGTTTTTTTTGTTTCTCAGTCATAGCGTCAGGTTACTTCCGCTACGATTGTAGGGAAGTATTAGACGATATTATTAGGGTTATTAGTACGAGCCACACGTCCAATTAGATTTTAAAGTTTGCATTATATTCTTTATATATTATAATTAAAGCTTTTAATAATATTTAATTTAATTTTTTACTGTTTTACATGTTACAGGTTACAGGTTACAGGTTACAGGTTACAGGTTCGAGCTGAATTACATTCAACCTCTCTTTCAGTTACAGGTTACAGGTTGTATTGTATGAAAGGAATTGAATCACCCTCTTTAGTTGTTGCCATCATGCATATAATCATTTCTTATCTAAACCACTCCTACTGTAATACCTTTAAGACTTTTAAGTCCATATCTTTGGAGTGTTTGATACATTGGAGTTAGTAGATCTTCCCCTATTGGTCAATCAAGATATTATCAAAAGCTACATTTTTTTAAAATAGAGAATAATTGGTTAATAATTATAACATAAACTTATGAACACATACAATTAATTAAGGGTGGTTTTATTTGGACACCCACAAATTTTAAATCAACACCCGTTGACCCTATACGCCGTGTATGGGTCCATACGCCGCGTATAGGGTCGACTGACACGAGAGAAAACATACCCTATACGCCGTGTATGGACCCATACGCGGCGTATAGGGTATTTTCTGACAAGACTAGAGCAGACTCGTGTCAGACTCGTGTCGAGGTGGCTATACGCCGTGTATGGGTCCATACGCGGCGTATAAGTTTCCCAAAATTTTTCTGCAAAATTTCTATGTATAGTGAAGAACCTATACGCCGCGTATGGACCCATACGTGGCGTATAGGTTAGGATGTTTTTTATATATTATTGTGGGTATAAAAATTTTTGTCGGCTTTATTTTGTACGTTAAGGTTGAAACTTTGCGTATAAGTTATATTTTGTAACATATTAATCGATAATTTTAAATCTTAGTTAACAAATAAAACATATAAAACAAAACAAACTTTAAATGATAATATAAATAAATAACGACGTTTTTAAATACATAACAAAATAAAAGTACAACTAATAATATAAAAATCTACGGTGAATCTGGGTAATGTCGAGGCGGTGGCAAGTCTGGAGGATCAATACCAGCAGCACGGGCTCGTGCAATCTCAAGCTGAACGTGCCAATCCATAAGATCCTCAACTCGATCGAGGGGACGACCCTGATCCCGTAATCTCGTAGTAATCTCCTGCATAAATGTCTCCATACGTGCAAGCACCCTTACATCTCTATAAATATGTCGAGGGAACTGTGGCTGAGGAGGCGGCTGGTCGTGTGGCGGCTGATCATGCGGAATATGCTCATGTTGCTGGTGTGGATGGTCATCGCCGACCTGCTGAACAGGTGCCGGATGCCAGATCTCACCGGGTCGAAGAGAGAACCGTATGCCACCCGGAAACTGGCGTATGATACGCATGCCGAATAACGTACGATGATCTAATCTCACCGGCTCGATCGGAGGAGATACGTCAGCAGCATGGCGAGGAAGATAACCAAGACAACGTGCAATCATCGTAATGTAC
>BJCM01105038.1:0-13520 GCA_018326385.1 Flaveria bidentis | reverse complement strand
TACTTCAGTACTCATGTGCATGCATGCAGAAGGACTTTGGGTGTTTGGTTGCTTCAGCCTCTTCATAATTCTCTACAACAAAGTCTGAAGACAAAAGTCTGAAGACAAAGTCTGAAGACAAAAGTCTGAAGACAAAAGTCTGAAGGCAAATTCTGAAGACAAAAGTCTGAAGACAGAGTCTGAAGACAAAAGTCTGAAGACAAAGTCTTAAGACAAAAGTCTGAAGACAAAGTCTGAAGACAAAAGTCTGAAGACAAAGTCTGAAGACAAAAGTCTGAAGACAGTCTTTTTTTTTAGAGGTTGTCACAACAGCTGAAGAAGTTCTCCAAAGGAGAACTTTGGGTGTTTGGTTGGTTCAACCTCTTCATAATTCTCTACACCTATCTTTAGCTGCCTTCATAAAGGCCTCGATCCTTTCCAGCTTCTTTGTCATATCCTCCACCACCTCGAGGCTCCCTAACTCTTTATAGCAATATCACCCTAACAAGCAGGTGTTCTACATCTCCTACAATAGAGAATCTCATAAGGAGGAATGCCAATACTAGCATGGTAGCTATTGTTATATGAAAACTCAGCTAACGGCAAGTGGTCATCCTAACTTCCCCAAAAATCAATGATGCATGTCTGAAGCATATCTTCTAGCGTTTGAATGGTCCTCTCTAACTAACCATCTATCTGGGGATGATAAGTCGTGATAATAAATAACCTCGTCCCCATCCCGTCATGGAATTTTTTCCAAACATATGATGTAAACTGGGTGTCACGATCAGACACAATGGACACCAACACACCATGACGAGTTACAATCTATTTGGTGTATTGATGTGATGGTTGCTAGGGTTTTTGTTTTTGATTTATTGTGTGGATCGATATGATGTTAGGTTTTCGGTCATCGTCTTATGAGTTAACCTAGGAGTAGTATTTATAGGCTAAGGGTTTCTATTAAGGAAACTACGAATCTCTTAGACTCCATGTTTCACTTGTTCACTTGTATTACTTGGTGACGCAAGTACAAGTGTTTTGTCTTCCACATGAGCTTTGTCTTCCGCAGTAGTTTAACCTTCCATAGGAGTTACACTTGGTATTCTTCATTGGATTGCAAGTTGTTCACCCGTGGGTCTTTGGCCTCATAGCAGTCCCTTGACTTTATCTACACCGAAGTGTTCTTCTGTACAGGATCCAAGTTCCAATCACTTGCTACTGTGGAAGACAAAGCTCCTGTGGAAGACAAAACACTTGTACTTGCATCACCAAGTAATATAAGTCAATAAGTCAAACATAGAGACCAAGCGATTCGCAGTTTCCTTAACAAAAACCCTGAACCTATAAATACTAGTCCTAGGTTGACTCACAAGATGACAGATAAAAACCTAACAACATATTGATCCACACAATTAATCAAACACAAAAACCCTAGCAACCATCACATCAATAAACCAAAATCATCAACTCTTTTAATGGAAACATTTTCATGAGCAATTATTATTTGATCATTTGTAAACACTTATTAGTCTTAATGAAATTCGTTGGAATCAAATCTTGATCTTCTTGGATCTTGTATGCCCAAGACACATACAAGATTTATGTGGTTAGTACGTTATGATCCAAGTCGGGTCATACCCAATAACAACCTATTCAAACACCAATAAATATTTATTTGTTGATGAGATCATACAAATAAACATTGACACCAATTTAGAAAATGGGTTTTCTAAAACATTGCTTTGTAATAGAATAACATTATATGGATAGTTTGTTCATGAGATATTATTTGTTTCATTATTTGAGTTGGTTAAATAATAACAAATAAAAGTGTGTTAATGATATAAAATTAAAATTGGTTTTAATTTTACAAATAAAGGTTGAAAGAGTGCAAATTTATTAAAGTTTCAAAACCGGGGGAACCCATTTTGAACCATATTTCGGCCGCCCCATGTGGGGCTTTGAGGAGTCTTTTAGTCTTGGTTCTTTCAAGACTTAATCCTCTCTTGCACTCTTCCAACTCTCCACTCTCTAAGACACACTTTTTCTTACACACACATAGCAAAACTCTCTCTCATTAGGTGCTGAAAAATTCGGATTTCAGGAAGAAACAAGCTGAAATTTTCGGACATGTGAAGGAAAAAGGAAGAGAGTTCTTTGGTGTTGTGCTCCCTAACAAACTTGGTGTTTGGAAGGGCTTGTGGGTATACAAGCTTGAGGTCTTCTCCTTTGAAAGCTAGATATTCAAGAACATCATATTCTTCATCTTTTACATCTACAACATCTTGTTCAAGAATGGTTGTTTCTATTAACACCCTATGGTTGTTTTGTTTTATTTGATAGCATACTATTTCACATATATTATTGATCCTCATTATTGGGTTTTGTTTATGGTTTAAAGTGGTAAAATTTCTAGATTACAAACCATATGATAAACTTATATTCCACTGTGATTTTTCATGTTTAAATGGTTAAACTAATCAATCCTCCACGGGACAGCTGGAGTTCGGGGGCGGCAGCCCCTGACAGCGGGTTCCTATGGGTAGCAACCCCTAGTGGGGTCCAAGGGGCAACACCCCTGGCTGAGGTCTCGCTAACCTTTTTATTTTAACCCTTTTATAGAGGACATTTCCTTACAGAAAAATTGATCTTCCTATTTAAACCTCTTAAAATCTTGGTCATTTAAATTGTTTATTTAGCATTCATTTCCAGCCCCAAACTGATCCAAAACTTTTAAAATAGGGGATCTAGAACTCCCTAGGACTCGATGAGTAGCTTCTTTGTCAAGCTTTCAAAACAAGTGCTGCACTACATAACCTACACATAAGTTAACACTTAAAGGAGTTGATTTCTACCTAATTTCACTGCTAATTTTGATGTTAGATAAGCAGTTTCGCTGCTAATTTCACCAGCAGTTTTGCTGCTAATTTCACCTGCAGTTTTGCTGCCCATCTTTACTGGCAGTTTTGCTATCATCTTCGCTGCCAATTTCGCTGCTAGTTTCGCCCAACTTTCGTGGATAATCATGTCTGTGACTCTACTTGTGAAACTATAGTTTCATAGGAAGACCCATAATTTCACTGGACGAATACGTAATTTCACTAGATGTACACCTAGTTTCACAGAACGGGCTGAAAATTACGAACTAAACCATTTTTTACCCAAAACTTCAATCTTTTACATCCAAAACCTTGGTTAATCACCTAATAAGCTATATCTAAGCTTCTTACATGTTTTCTTACACAAAAACATGAGTTTTGGGGGAATCTTTGCCACTTTCAAAAACCCAAGCCCAAGAATCTAGGATTACATCAAAATGTAAGATTAAATGATGTTTCTTATGTGGATTATTGGTGTTTTCTTGTTGTTTGGATGCTTTCGAACACCGATCTTCAATCTCGTGATCAACCGAGCCTTGAATCTTCACCTCTTCTCCGCTTTCTCTCTCTACTCTCTCTCTAGAAATTTTGGTGTAGAGTTGCAAATGAGAGCTGCTCAAGCAGACCCGTTTATATATACCAGGCATTCCTGGGACCTTAAACTCGCCTAACAATAAACCGCGAGGTCTACTTGTTTCGACTTTATTCGGGGCGTTACAAGTCCACCCCCTTATACAGGTTTCGTCCGCGAAACCTGTTATTCCTAAAACAAAAGTGGGTAATGTTGTCTCATCTCTACTTCAATCTCCCACGCCGACTCGGATCCCTTCTTGTGCTTCCACTCTGCATGCACAAGAGGATCCACTTTCCAACTCGATCAATAATTCAGAAAGGTCCTATGTATCTTCGGCCCAACTTGCCCCGCTTCCTAAACCGAATGATGCCCTTCCAAGGTGAGACTTTCAAAATAACTTTGTCACCCACTTGGAATTCAATCGGTCTACATCGTTTATCGGCGTACGGCTTTTGCCTATCTTTAGCTGCCTTCATAAAGGCCTCGATCCTTTCCAGCTTCTTTGTTATATCCTCGACCACCTCGAAGCTCCCTAACTCTTTATGGCAATATCACCCCAACAAGCGGGTGTTCTACATCTCCTACAATAGAGCATCTTATAAGGAGGGATTCCAATACTGGCATTGTAGCTATTGTTATATGAAAACTCCGCTAACGGCAAGTGGTCATCCTCACTTCCCCCAAAATCAATGACGCATGTCTGAAGCATATCTTCTACGTCTGAATGGTCCTCTCTGACTAACCATCTATCTGGGGATGATAAGCCGTTCTAATATATAACCTCGTCCCCATCCCGTCATGGAATTTCTTCCAAGCTTTAGATGTAAACTGGGTGTCACGATCAGACACAATAGACACCGACATACCATGACGAGTTACAATCTATTTGATGTACAGATCCGCTAACCTCTCAGATGAATATGTCTCATGGATCAATAAGAAGTGGGCATTCTTCGTCAGATGATCAACTATCACCCATATGGCATTATACCCCTTCAAGTTACCTAGTAACTTCGTGATAAAGTCCATGGTGATATGCTCCCACTTCCACTCAGGTATGTTCAAAGGTTGGATTTTCCCATATGGCTTCTGATGCTCCGCCTTCACTTGCAAGCAAGAAAGGAACTTACTCACGTACTCCACTACGTCATGCTTTATACCCGGCCACCAATAATCTTTCTTCATATCTTGATACATCTTTGTTGCACCAGGGTGAATGGAGTATAGAGTCTTATGAGCTTCGTCCATAATCTTTCCACGTAGATCTCCAAAATGAGGAATCCACAATCATCCGAATCGGGTTCTAACACTGATAATGTTTTCACCTAGCTTTACGACTACACCTCTTATCCTTTCCAAGTTAAGATGATCTTCCTTCAATGCATCATCTTGAAACTCGACATACTTCATCACCTCAGAGGTCATAATCAACTGGTAAGCTTTCACCTGAATTGGCTCGGGTCTCTCCATTCGGCTAAAGGCATCTGCCACCACATTGGCCTTGCCTGGATGGTCATTGATCTCGCAATCATAATCTTTTATGAGCTCCAACCATCACTTCTTCCTCATTCTCAAGTCCTTTTGCTAAAAGAAGTACTTCAAGCTCTTGTGGTAAGTGAATATGGTGCACTTAGTCCCGTATAAGTAGTGCCTCCATATCTTTAACGAAAAGACAACTGTTGCTAGCTCTAAGTCATGAGTTGGATAATTGACCTCATGAACTTTCAATTATCGGGATGCATAGGCTATAGCCTTTCCTCTCTGCACCAACACACATCCCAACCCCGAGTAGGAAGCATTGGAATAAATCACCAAATCTTCGCTTCGATCGAGTAATGACAAGATAGGAGCTTGAGTCAACCTCGCCTTTAACTCCTCAAATGCCTTCTCCTAATCTTGACCCCATACAAACTTCACATCTTTATGGGTCAACTTAGTTAGTGGAGAAGCTATCTTAGAGAAGTCTTGGATGAATTTTCTATAATAGCCCGCCAAACCCAAGAAACTACAGATCTCGGACGGCGTCTTTGGTGACTTCTATTATATCACCGCCTCCACCTTTGCCGGGTCCACCATAATCCCTTCGGGATTCACTACAAGACCCAAAAACTAAACCTCGCGCAACCAGAATACGCATTTTGAGAATTTAGCATTCAACTTCTCTCTTCTCAATGTCTCCAACACCTCTAGAATGTGATGGGCATGCTCCTCTTCGCTCTTCGAATAGATCAAGATATTATCAATAAATATAATCATTGATTTATCTAACATCAGCCGACACACTCGATTCATCAAGTCCATAAAAGCAGTTGGCACGTTAGTCAAAGCGAAAGACATAACGAGAAACTCGTAGTGTCCATAACGCGTGCGAAAAGCTGTTTTAGGAATATCTTGCGCTTTAACCTTCAGCTCATGGTAGCAAGATCGAAGATCTATCCTCGAGAACCAACTGGCACCTTGGAGCTGATAGTCAGTACACATCCTCATACTACCGTCCTTCTTCTTCACGAATAAGACCGGAGCACCCCAAGGAGAGATACTCGGTCTAATGAACACCTTGTCAAGTAACTCCTGCAAATGCTTCATTGGTTCCTTCATCTCAGTCGGAGCCAACCGATACGGTGCCTAAGCAACAGGTTGGGCACCCGGTATCAAGTCAATCTAGAACTCGATCTCGCGGTCAGGTGGCACTTTAGGTATGTCTTCGGGAAACACATCTGGAAAGTCACACACCACTGGTACATCGTTCAGTTGTGGGGTTGGCAAATCCACATCCTTTACGTAGGCCAAGTAGGCACTATATCCACGCCTCATGCACTTTCCACCACCGCCATCGAAATCACTTTCATGATAGTTGTAACTAGATCAACGTAAATTGTCACCAAATTCCATTGAGGCGCTGTTAGTCTAATCATCTTCTTGTGACACACAATCTTCACCTCGTTTTCCGCCAACCAATCCATTCCCAGGCCTAAATCGAAACCACCTAGGGTCATCACGAATGGTATAACCGGAAACTTATGACCTTCTAATTCAATGTCGCAGTCTTCTATCATCTCAGAAATCTTGGTAGACTTACCTATGGCAGTTTCTACATCGTTGGGCTCATCAATACTTCTACTCCTACCGGGCAACTTAGCACAAAAGGCAGTAGAAATTAAACTCCAACTAGCACTGGAATCAAATAACACAAATACAAAAATTTGGTTAACTAGAAACATACCGAACACCACATCGGGGTCCGTCCTAGCCTCCTCCCAATTCATCGTGAAATCTCGGGCACTCACCTTCTGCCCTTCAGTTCCGGTCTTCTTCCCTGCCCCGGAACTCTCCACCCTCGGCTTCTTGCAAACCCTTCTTAGATGGTCGTTTTCTCCATAATTGTAGCACCTCATAACCCCACAATCTCTAGCCATATGACTAGGCTTCCCACACTTAAGGAGATGTTTGACCCCCATTTGCCTTCTCCCGAATGCTCCTTCCAGCATTTACCACATCTCTTCGATCCTGCACCCGACGTGATCACACACCGGTCACCCACCTTCGCCAACTTGTTGTTTGGAGCGGCTCCAACACATCCAAACCGCTTCCTATTCCAGTTTCTGTCACCACCACCCTTTTTGTTCACCTTAGCCACCACCACCTATCGCTCGTCATACAGTCTTCCCGCTAGATCGACCACCGACCTAAACGTACTCCGCCGATCGGTGATCATATCCTGAGAATATTTGCTAGCAAGCCCTGAATATACCTCTTCATCTTTCGCGAAAGAGGTGTCACCTGATCAGGCACCAGCCATGCCATCTCGTTGAATTTGGTGGTGTACTGCTGATGTGTAATGGTTCCCGCCTCTAGATACACGAACTCCATTTCCACCTTATCCATCTCTCTATGAGGACAAAAGTCCTCAATCACCAACTTCCTCAACTCAGGTCACCTCATTCTTCCAATCGCCCGACTACCCTCGGCTTGGACAATATTGTCCCACCAACATAGAGTCGAGTCCACAAATGAGTGGGCAGCAAACTTCACCTTCTGGTCCTCACAACATTCGTTGATATCAAGTACAACATCCATCTCTCTCACCCACCGTTGAGCAGCAACAATAGTGCCATTTCCATCAATAGTCGAGGGCTTGCATCTCATAAATACCCCATAGTTATAGCTTTGTGCTGCCTCAGGAACAGGCTCTTCCTCTTCCTCTTCATCAGTACAGGCAACCGTCTCAGTCTCGGGTTGTCCTCTTTCACCCGTAGGCTCACTCCTTTCCTTCCTTTCTCCTTCCCTCATAACCTTGATTACTTCGGTCACCACAGAGGGTAAGATCGTCTGCATGACCTGGTGAACCTCTTCCACTATCTCTTCCTTCACTGAGGCTCTCAAATTAGCACTCTCATCTCCGCCCTCTAGATGAGGGGTATCGGGCTCTTCATGAGCCACATCTTTGGCCGTAGGCCTTCCTCTTGTGACTAGTGGTTCAACACCACGTCCACCACGACTTCCCCCATGTGAAGCCTTAAAAGATCTGTCGCCAACCATCCTCTAACATGGTATAAGATTCGAAAACCAACATGGTCATTCCAGGTAATAACTCTGGTTATTTCAAGTATAGTAAGTCCCTAATTACAGTTGCCAGTTCTGATTAGCCACTTACTTTACTCTTCATACCCAAGCATTTCCTATCCTGACTATATCAGCATCTAAATCTACTAAAGGCCCATAAACCACATAACATGCGCACATAATTTCGGTTAACAATAAGAAAATACTTGATGGCACACAGCTACACAGACTGGCATCCCTTCCCTTTCTATCCCATTTATAGTTTAAGTTTCGGTTTCTATTGAAAATTTACCCGTTTCACTTAAACTTTCGCTCTGATACCAACTTGTAAGGCCCCATTCCCGGGATGCTCACAACTGGTCAATCATCGCACATAAAACATATAATTACATTAGCTTTAACAAAACATTGTAGCGGAAACATTAAAATAACTTTTCATTACAAAATAAATGCTTTTTCAAGTTATACAACACTCGTTACAAAACAATGTTTGTTCGCATTACAATGCAAAAACATTATACAAAAGAATGCCATCCAAAATGAGCCAAGTAGCTGCCTCGTGCCATCCTCAGCAACCATTACCTGCCAACTGGAATATGCATAAAAGTCTTTGTTGCTAAGTGATTTCTAGTTTAATAAAATAAAATAATTTTACTTACATTTAAAACCTTCCTTTACATTCTTACGCGATCAAGCATCATACGTACACATAGATAATAACATTATTATCTTTCATCATGGTTCATTAACTTTCATTCATGCATCATCATACATCATTGTTATCATTCATCACCTTTTTACTATTCATTACGAACGTTCATCGTTACTTCATTACATTTCGTACCAATACCATGAACTTGTTGGGTTTGTTGGACCAATAACAAAGTTGTTTAACCATTTAAACAAGAAAAACGCAGCAGAAAATTACCTTAATATAATGATTTATAAGCTGAAAATTAAGGATCATTTTATGTCAACAACAAACCCAAGATTATAAGGATCATATATATGTGAAATAACTAGCAAACAAAAAACAATAACAACCAAAATCGACCATGGAACTACCTTCGAAAGCTGCCCAAAAATGTTGGGTGAACCACCTTCCAAAAGGCTGCCCAAATCATTGGATGTGAAGAAGAGGATAAAGTCTTGAAGGACCAAAACACCAAGGAAAATGTCCTCAAGCTTGTATACCCACAAGCCTCAAGCAAGACACTTTGTAGCTAGGATTTTGACACCAAAAGCACACCAAGAGAGCTGCTGAAAACCGATCTTCAGCTTGTAAGTTCTTCAATAATGGAGAAGAAGAGAGGTTCTTCAGGTGCTTGCATGTAAGAGAGAGAAGAAGGATTGAGTGTGTGTGTTTTCAAGATTGGATTCATTTCAAAACAAAAGGCCAATGCCCTTCTAAGGGGGCGGCCGAACCCAAAACATTTGGGGTTTTCCCCCCAAAAGTCTTTAACAAAATTATTTAACTAAAAATAATTATAAGTTATCTGATTAACCTTTTAATTATATAACTTATACACACACTATTATTATTATTTGTTGTTATTTAACTAACTTAAATAAAATTACAAATAATGTCCATTAACAAAATATCCTTATAAGTTGTTTCATCTCATATGTAATTTATTTAGAAAACCTATTTTCTAAATTGGTGTATTTATTTAATTGCATGCTCATATCATCAATTAAATATTTATCTTAGTGTTTCCTAAGCTTGTTATTGGGTATGACCCGACTTGGATCAATACGTACAAATCACATCATATTCTATGTGTCTTGGGCATAAAGAATCCAACATCTCCCACTTGCACAAGATTCATAGAAGATTGATGCAACACCTAACAATGGTATACTACCCTTAATCCGCATGATTGAAAGCCATTCAATAACATCATCCCCATCAAGTATCCATCTTGAAATAATTTAGGTGAATCAATTATTAATCCTTTTGTTATAGATGTCATGTTAAATCCAAGGACACAAAATGATCATTCCATGTTGATTTAACTTAATCAGGCCTTAGACATCTTGCTCTCAATGAATAAGAGGAACAAATTCCATCTTGACTACATATGTTTCTCACAATCACCTCGTGTCACACCTGAACATAGCCTTAGGTACTCTCCATTATTTCAGCGCAGTGAAGAACTAGCTCAAGGTATAACACTTTGGTGAATATCAAAACCCAATATGTATCTAAGGTCGGAGGATACCAAATGATATTCGCCTTTTCTCAAATTTACTTATGATCAATCTAGAAGAATCCATGTAGTAATATTGAGATGCGGGTCATGTTGGAGTCTTTATGCACAAGACACATAGAACATTGATGTGGTTAGTACATTATGATCCAAGTCGGGTCATACGCAATAACAAGCTTAGAAAACACCAAATAATATTTAATTGATGATATGATCATACAACTAAATAAAAAAACCAATTTAGAAAATGGGTTTTCTATATAAGTTGCATATGAGATTGAACAATTTATAGGGATACATTGTTCATAGATATTGTTTGTAATGTTATTTAAGTTAGTTAAATAACATAAAATAATAAAATATGTGTGTGAGTTATACAATTAAAAGGTTAATTATATATAATTCAAATTAGTGACTAGTTAACATTAGAAAATTGGGTGTTTATGTTTTAGGGGGAAAACCCAATTAAAGTCTATGTTTCGGCTGCCCCTTATGCTTGTGGGTGTGCCTTTTGTTTCTTGAATACAAAAACACACACTTAACTAGTCAAGACACTTCATCTTCTTTTCTCTCTTACATGCAAGAACCACAAGAACAAAAGGTTCTCTCCTTTTCTTGAAGAGATTCTCAGCTGGAAGGTGTTCCAGCAGCTTCTTCTTTCGGTTTTGGTGCTCAAATCCTACAACAAGGTGTTTTCTTGATGCTTGTGGGTATGGATGCTTGATGACACCTTTCCTTGGTGTTTTGGCTGTTCAACAACATCATTCTCTTCATCGAAATCCCGTTTTTCAGCAGCTTTTGGAAGGTAGTTCCATGGTTTGTTTTTGGTTGTTACTTCTTGTTGATAGCTAGTTCATACACATATAAATGATCCTTATGTTCTTGGTTTTGTTGTTGTCATGATATGAGCCTTAATTTTCAGATTACAAATGATAATGTTAAGGTTTTATTCTGCTGTGTTTTCATGTTTAAAAGGTTAAACTACTTTGATATAGTACAACAAACCCAACATTGGCATCTAGAGTCGGATATGTGGATGACTAGTTTCATTTGTCCTTGTAAAATTGGTTTTATAGGACTTTAACAACCTTATAGGGGCTGTTTTGTGGTGATGTTATAAATCTCCAACCTTTCATGGTTATATCTAACATGCTTGTGATCAAACCTTGAAAGAAAGATATCAAATGGTTGATTGCGTTTTGTTTGGACAAAAACAAACTAAATTCTTGGTTTATGTTGGCTGAAAATTTAGGGTCAAATGGGGATTTATTTGGTTCTTGTATGTTCTATATGATGTTTCATATTGGTGCATAACCTAGCCTTGACCTTGGGTTGATTTGGTTTTGAATGGATGTTTGTTTTGGTTGATTTCATTCATAATGGGTTGTAATATTATTATTTTGTGTTTGTATTTGGATGTAATTTATTTATTCATTCAATGGAAATGTAATAGATAGATTAAGTGTATCTTCTTTTATTAGAAAATTTGTATTAGGATATAAATTTTGTAAAAGAAGATGCACAAGATGGAAGCACAAAAGGTAGACACAAAGAGAAGGACTTGAAGCATTTGGATGCAAGTTCAAGTGGGGTCTTTGGAGATCTAATCTTTTGTGTTGTATTGAACCCTTAGGAAAGACCAAATGACAACACTTGTGATGGAAAACAAGTGTTGTCAACATAGTGGCTATGGTTATGCACATGTGGTTGTTTTATATATGCTTGTTTGATTATTCATTTTATGTTGATTGTTTGATATGTGGATATGCTTAACAATCTAAATAAATTATCACAACAAGCTAAATTTTTTGGTTCCTAATCATTAAGTGACTAATAAAAGGTTATTAAAGGGATTAATGATTTCAAAATAAAAGAGGCTTTATTAAACGAGAACCATAGGGTACCATGTATTTGATAGCATGCAAATACAAGGTACATAGAGTTTTCATAACTAGAATTAATGGAAACTTAAATCCGTTTGGAAACAAGTTAAACACCATCCTTTTACATGACACTCGAATCACTTGAGAACTATTTGTGGGATAAAGGTCACCTAACCACTTTTAGGAACTTGTGTGTTTGAGGTGGGCTTAACATATTTGTGGGATAAAGGTCACCTAACCACTTGTATGTGTAAACTCACACGTGTGTGTAAGTAGGACGACTTGAATTGGAAACCATGTGCATAGGGTCACCGAAGCATGGCGTACAATGGTGTTGATGGAATTTTACATGCCGACTAAACATAAGATGTTTAACCCGTACCATAAAGCTAGAAGTTGCAATAGGTTGCAATTGTCAAATGTTGACAACCTTGTTAATTTAAATAATGGGATAAAGGTTACCTAACCATCATACAAATGTGACGTTAGATTCTAGATTTTAATTATTAATTGTCTATGAGACGTGTAATGGGTATTAATAATTAATATGCAATTTTTCAGAAATACTAATATGAACTTTGTAAATTTTGAAGAAATGGCCGCAAACAATAATGCTACCACCCCGACCGTCCCTACCCTATCGCTGAGAACCATCTTAGAAAGGGAACGTCTTAACCATAATAACTTTATGGACTGGTTTCGAAACTTGAGAATTGTTCTCAAGAAAGAGAAAAAGGCTTATGTCCTTGACAATCCCATTCGTGACCAACCCGACCCCGAGGATGTTGAGGCCTATAACAATTGGATTCAATACAATGAGGATTCCATGTAGGTTTCCTGCCTCATGTTGGGAACTATGATTCCCGAACTCCATAAGGATTTGGAGCATCTTGGGGCATATGAAGATAAAGTCTGAAGACAGAGTTTGAAGATAAAGTCTGAAGATCAAGTTTTTAGAGGTTGTCACAACAGCTGAAGTAGTTCTCTATAGTAGTTGTGATGGTTTACTTTCAGTAGTTGTCTTTACATTTTCAGTAGATTGTAATCAGTAGTTTAGTATAATGAAAAACATCTGAAGATCTTACACTTCAGATGTTGTAGTTTCAGTAGTTGTAAAATTAGCTGGTACTTTACCTTTTATTGTAAGAAGATGTCCTCAGTTGTTGTGGACATCTTCAGTAGTTTCAGTTATTTTCAGTTGTTTGTATAATCTATTAGATGTCACTATCAGGTGACATATGCTAACGTCATATTCCTCTATAAAAGGAATGTTGACCTAATTTGTATTTGCCAAAGCTTATGAATGAATGAGAACATTCTCTTTTGCAGAAAACTTTCTCTCTCTATAACTGTTACGGTTTGATTGAATATTCATCTTATTCTTGTTTAAATTTCGTCTAATTCTAGTACTATTCCGCTACAAATCATA
>BJCM01104978.1:0-14546 GCA_018326385.1 Flaveria bidentis | reverse complement strand
TATGCAAGCTTGAGAGGACCTTCTTTTGGTGCCTTGGTCGTTCTTTCTTGGTCCAAATCATCCTCATCCATTTCGACATTTTGCTGCTGAAAGGTAGTTTATGGCAGCCTCTTATGGTTGTCCATAATGTTGGTTTTGTGTTTACATTGCTAGTCTTATTCATATATAAAAGGTCCTTTGTTCTTGGGTTTGTTTGTAACTTTATAATATCAAGATAAAACCCCAAATTTTCAGTTCATTAACTATCTTATAAAGCTTGCTTCTGCTGCGTTTTTTTAAAGTTTAAATGGTTAAACTGTGTATCTTGTTCTTACAAACCACAACAATTGCATGAGACAAGATTTGAGTAATGAAGAGTAATGAGCGAAAAAATGAATGAATGAACGAATGATGATAAAGATAATAATAATAGTTATTATCAGTATGTACGTATGTTGTATGACCACGAATGAATGTAAAGATAGTTTTTAAAGGAAATAAAGTATTTTATTATAAAAACTAGAACTCACTCAGCATCGCTAACTTTTGTATGCATGATAGTTGGCAGGTATTTTGTCGATGCTGAGGAGTTGCAGGCATGGATGCATAAGCAACTGGGAGCGTTTTGAGGCTAGCATCCATATTTTGACGTGTCATTGTATTTTGAGATGAAAACAAATGTCGTAAATGAATGAAATGCTATGTTTTCAGTTATTAATGAAAGTTTTAAATTCCGTTGAAAAATAAATGTACGTTTTAAAATGTTTTATGTGCGATGAGTGACCAACTGTTAGGTGCCCGGGAATGGGGCCTTACAAGTTGGTATCAGAGCCAAAGTTTAAGTGAAATGGGTAAATATTTCAAAAGAAACCTAAACTTAAATTGAGAATGGGACTAAAAGGAAAAGGATTCCAGTCCTAGTAGCTACGTGCCTGCAGGTAATGGTTTTATGTAAACGTTTAAAGAATGTTAACGTTAACCGGTATTATATGCGCATGTTTTGTGGCTAGTGTGCTTTTATGTAGATTTAGATACTGATGTAGTCAGGATAGGAGATGCTTAGGGTGTGAAGAGTAAAGTAAGTGGCAAATCACAACTGGCCATTGTAATTAGGGACTTACTATACAAGACATAATACAAGTTATTACCCTGAATGACCATGTTAGTGTTTGAATTTTATAGTGATTAGAGAATGGCTAGAGGTAGATCCTCTAAGGCCTCTAGGGGTGGAGCACAAGGAGGAGGAGGTGTTGAACTGCGTGTTACAAAGAATAGGGCTAGGGCTACGGAGAGGACACGTGAGGAGCCCGAGATGCAACACCACGATGGTGGGGATGAGAGCGCGAACTTGAGGGGCTCGGTGAAAGAGGTAGTAGTAAAAGAGGTCCATCAATTTATGCAGATGATTCTACCGTCTGTAGTGACCGAAGTGATTAAAGCTGTTAGGGAAGGCGAAAGGAAGGAGCGGAATAGGTCCTCGGGAAGTATAGAGCAACCAGAGACCAAGATGGTTAACCCTACTTCTAAGGAAAAGGAGGAAGAAGAGCCTTTGCCTAAGGCAGCACGAGGCTATAATTATGGGGCATTCCAAAGGTGCAAGCCCCCTACCTTTGATGGTAATTGCACTGCTGATGCTGCTTACCGATGGGTGAAAGAGATGGAGGTTGTCTTTGAGATCAGTGAGTGCCGAGAGGACCAAAAAGTGAAGTTCGCTACCCTTTCGTTTTTGGACTCAGCCTTATGCTAGTGGGACAACATTGTCCAGGCTAAGGGTACTAGGGCAATCAGAAGGATGAGGTGGAGTGAACTGAAGAAGTTGGTGATCGAAGTGTTTTGTCCTTACCGGGAATTGAACATGATTGAGAGAGAGTTCTTACAGCTAGAGGCGGGAAGGATGACACACCAGTAGTACACCACTAAGTTCAATGAGATGGTAAGGCTAGTGCCAGATCAGGTGACGCATGTGTCACGGAAGATTAAGAGATACAATCAAGGACTGGCAATATACATCCGCAGACATTTGATCGCTGCCCGACCAAGTACATTCAGATTAGTGGTTGACTTGGCCGGGAGATTGTACGATTAGCGAGAGGTGATGGCGATAACGGACGAAGAGGATGAGCGAGACCATGTTAACAATCGGATGGAAGGCAAGGAAATGATAGTGGATTTATTCCGGAGGTGAGACATGTAGGGTTGATAATCAGAAGAGGATATCAGGGGAGGGCATGGTATGCAAGAAGTGTCGTTGAGGTCATGAAGGGGAGTGCAAATGGGGACTGAACGTTTGCTTCCAATGTGGAATGGAGGGCCACAGGGCAAGAGATTTTCAAATGGCTAAATGCTACGACTGTGGCGAGACTGGACATATGAGCAAAGAATGCAAGAAGTCGAGGGTAGGAAGCTCTGGTACGAGGAAGGAGGACAGAGGGTGAAGGCTAGAGCCTTTGGTATGACCGGGTGGAGGCTAGATCAGACTCCGAGGTAACGTCAGGTACATTTTTGGTAATTTAGATTTATGCATCTATACTTTAATTGTGGCGCTAGTAGTAGTTTTGTTGCTACTATCTTCTGTGATGCTGCACGTTAGGAGTAGGAAGATCGATGAGCCCTTCGATGTAAGAATTGCTATTAGTAAGTCCACCAGGTTACCTAATGCCCTAGAGGATTGCGAGATAGAATTGAGAGAGAGCGCTTGTTCCTGCTAGACTGTTCAAGACAGACGTAGGTGGATAGAGATGCATCTCCGGGTGAATTGAACAGTAATCTATGACTCAAACCCCAAGTGTTGCAAGATGATTGATTGATCAACCATGCATGACCAGAGTTCAGTGTCGACCTACAACAATGGATTATGATGAAGGCTTCGACTAGGAAAATGGATTGTTTGATTTGGAAATCGAGTAAAGCTAATACTAAAGTATAGAGGGTCGTTCCCAGTTGTTGCTCAGGTAGGAAAAGTGACACATCGACTGGAGCTACCCAATGAGATAAGTGGAATTCCTCAGATGTTCCATGCATCTTGTCTAAGAAAGTGTTCGATCGATGAGAATATTATCATGCCACTAGAGAACACTAAGATGGACAAAGTATTAACCTACGAGAAGCAACTGGTAGCCATTACTAATAAGAAGAAAAGAATGGGCTAAGGAGGATGATGGTCTCACTTGTGCGGGTGCAGTAAAGCCTAAAGGGATCTAAATCTAAGTGCAAGATCAAGGAAGAGGTGAGATAGTGTTACCCGAAACTATTTGAGAAGCGATAGATTTCGGGGACGAAACCTCTTTAAGGGGGGTAGACTTGTAACACCCCAAATTTTTATTTAAACGAAAGGAAAAGAAAAGTAAATAGAAAGAATAGATAATGAGCACAAGTGGAGGGAGATAAAGTGTACAAAGTACAAAACCTTATTGTAACACCCGATTATTTATTTATTTTGAGGCCGACGAAAGAAGAAAAGAAATAAAGTCCTAAGTCGAGGTACCAAACTCGCCAACGAAAGAAAGACGGTGAATGGGGGTATATAAAGGGAGGGGGTAGCCTTTACCCTCTCCCCACACCAATATTTCAGCCAAAGGAAAGAGGAGAAGAGAGAAAGAAGAGAAAAAGGAAGAAAAAGTTGATTCGGGTTGGTTCGAGTGAGCCAAAATCATCGAGAAGCGAGTCAACCGAAGCTCTACTTCTTGGTGTCGTTTCTGTGAGTTCTAGGACCCCACTTTTACTTGTTTTCAAACGATTTTGGGGATGGAAAGCATAGAAATCCCGTTTTTGTATGTGTATGTGTTTGAGTCATTTGGGTGTGTTGCATGTGATGCATTTAGAGTTTGTTTCCGGGCTAGTGTGTGCTTGTATGGTGTTGTGGTATGCATCCCTAACGTTTAGGATGGTCGATTTGGGCTTAGAATGGGTTTAGATGAATTTGGAAGTCGAAAAGGGCAGTTTGCGTTTGACTGGAACTGCATTCCACATCAGCTAGGGCTAGGCGACCGACTGGAGACCGAATAGGGCTGTTGCACCCGAGAAGCAGTCTAATCTAACTTTTGACTTTCGGGGGAAAGTGCAGATGTAAGTTTTGACGTAAAGGTTTCTGTAAGAGCATGTAAGACGATGATTGAGGCCTTAGAGAGTATGTTGGGCATGACTATGATGATGTTGCATGTTTATGCATGTTATGTATGTATGATGTTGCCCTGTATGATGATGATGATTATGTATGATATGTTCCTTATTATGATGTATGTTTATCCTTCCTGTGGCTTTACGTCTCATGTTAATGAACGAATGAAGTATTATGTAACGTAAAGTGAAAGATAACGAAAGAGGAACATAAAGTAAGAATGCATGCATTATTGAATGATGAATGAACGAAGGAAAGGCTTGCAAGCACATATATGAGGTGAGCAACCCTGTTGTTGCAACAGACTCGGATAGTGAGCAATCCTTGAGATTGCTATGAGGTGAGCAACCCTATGGTTGCAACAGACTTGGATAGCGTGCTATCGTGAAGTTGCCATGAGGTGAGCAACCCTGTTGTTGCAAGAGACTCAGATAGCGTGCTATCGTTGAGATTCGCAATGAGGTGAGCAACCCTATGGTTGCAACATAATCGGATATCATGCAATCATTTGGATTGCTATTGAGGTGAGCAAACATGTTGCTGCAATAGACTCAGGAGGACGAACGTATAAAATGGACGAAAGTTAGAGAATGTAATGGAAGATAATAATTATATTCTCAATGTGTATGTATATTGTATGGCCACGAATGAATGTAAAGCGCAGTATGATTTGATAGAAAGTATAAAACGATTTTAATTATAGAAAAGTATGTTTTTTATAAAACTAGAACTCACTCAGCAACGCTGACTTTTATGTGTTTCCAGTTTGCAGGTAATGATTGCTGAGGATGGCACGGGCGGCTAGTCGGCTCTTTTGGTATGACATTCTTTTGATTAATGTTTTTGCATAGTAATGCGATCATGCATTTTGTAATGAATGTTGTATTAACATGCAAAAGAATTTACATGGAAATGAAATATTATTTTAGTGTTCCGCTGCATTTTTTGAAATACGAATGTAAATATATGTTTTATGTGCAATGGGAAAACAACCGTAAGCGTCCCGGGAACAGGGCCTTACACTTATTATTTTAAGGTTTAAATGGGCATGGCCGCCCATCCCTTCTTCACCATCTCCATTCGGCTGAAAGGAAGAAAGAAAAGAGAGAAAGCCCTCGGTTCCAGAGAGAGAAAGAGGAAGAAGCAGTTGCAAAGGTGAGTTTTCTCTTATATGAGCTCAGTTTCAGCTGGGTTTCGAGTTCTTAACCAAAGGTCTTGGTGTTTAGTGTTTGTTTTCGGGATTTAAGAGCTGAATTGAAGGTGGGTCTCGAACTTGAAGTGTGTTGCTCAAAGGCTGCTCATGGTGAGTTTCTAGAACCCCTCATTTACTGATTTTCAACTTGTTTTGGGCTATTATGCATACCAAGAAAATGATGTTCTGTGTATGTATGTTTTAGAGTTGGTTTATGGGTTAGTGTTGATGTTTAGCATGCTTAGGTGTCCTTAGTATGTTACATCTGTGCTTGAGTATTATTAGAATGATAATCGGGTGATGTTAGTAGCATAGAAAACATTTCAGAATTATCTGATGCGCATGAACAGTGGCCCATGCGCCCAGCATGTTGGCCATGCACCTAAGTGTTGGCCATGCGCCCAAGAGTGGGCCATGCGCCTAAAAAGTGTTCCCATGCGCCCAACGGCCAACTGCCTAAGTATGCCCAACCGCCCAAACCCCATGCGCCTAAGTGTTAATAATCTAAGTGTAAGCTCAAACACCTAAATAGTGGCAAAGCGACTGAACAGGGCAGAAACGCCCAAATAGTGCCCAATGCGCCCAGACTATTTTACACTTAGAATTTTTATGCTCATGTGCCTAATAAGTCCCATGCACCCATTTTGGACTTAGGATTTTCTAAGTGGTTTTAAGGGGTAAATCGGGAAGGCCTTGTTATGACATGATGACTTATGCTTGATGTGTGCATGGTGATGTGATGAAATTATGATGTGTATATGTGTGAGTGATGTGTTATCTTTCTTCATCAAAGAGTTTTCAAAACGTACGTATTATGTTTTATAATACATTATGTATGACTTTACGTGGTGTGATGTATGAGCGAAGAAATTAATGAACGTGAAGTACTATGTAACAAAGTGAAAGATAACGATAAAGTACGAAACGAACGAATACGATAGAGTACGAAATGAACACATGAGATAACAAATGGTGAACATGAAAGTGACGGATGATGAGATCTGTGTCGTGTACCCAGGTACTGTGTTAGTCTTCGGACATGAGTCGGGGGTTTGTTTATCAGGCCCCGACACAGTATCAGAGTTCGGACATGAGTTTGGGGTATTTCATGAGATGAGATAATAAGGTGAGCAACTTTGTGTTGCAATAGACTCGGATAGAGTTCAATCCCTGTGATTGACTCGAATGGGATCTTTGTCGCATATCCCGGTGCGGAGTCAGTCTTCGGACATGAGTCGGGTTTGTGTACAAGCCCCAGCACAACATTAGCTTTCGAGCATGAGTCGGGGATATTGCATGAGACAAGATTCGAGTAATGAAGAGTATTGAGCGAAGATATGAATGAACGAACAAATGATGATGAAGATAATAATAATTATTATTATTAGTATGAATGTATGATGTACGAAAACTAACAGACGTAAAGTACGAAAAGGAAGTAAGAGAAAAGAAAGTAAAAGATAATTAGAAGTATGAACGATAATATAAATATGAAAGTAAATAAAAGAATGAAATAGTGAAAGTATGAAAGAACGAAACGAATAAAGAACATAGATTGAGTGTACGTATGTTGTATGACCACGATTGAATGTAAATATAGTTTTTAAAGGAAATAAGTATTTTATTATAAAAACTAGAACTCACTCAGCATCGTTGACTTTTGTATGCATGATAGTTTGTAGGTATTTTGTTGATGCAAAGGAGATGCACGCATGATGCATAAGCTACTCGTAGCGTTTGAGGCTGGCATCCATATTTTAACATGTCATTGTATTTTGAGATGAAAACGAATGTTGTAAATGAATGAAAGGCCATGTTTTTAGTTATTAATGAATGTTTTAATTTCCGCTGCAAAATAAATGTACGTTTTAAAATGTTTTATGTGCGATGAATGACCAACTGTGAGGTGCCCGGGAATGGGGCCTTACAAGTTGGTATCAGAGCCAAGGTTTAAGTGAAATGGGTAAATATTTTCAAAAGAAACATAATCATAATCTGAGAATGGGACAAAAAGAAAAGGATGCCAGTCCTAGTAGCTACGTGCCTGCAGGTAAAGGTTTTATGTAAACATTTTATGTAAGCTAACGGTTAACCAATATTATGTGCGCATGTTATGTGACAAGTGTGCTGTTGTATAGATTTAGATACTGATGTAGTTTGGAAAGGAGATGCTTGGGGTATGAAGAGTAAAGTCAGTGACTAATCACAACTGGCCACTATAATAAGGGACATACTATAGTTGACATAATCTGAGTTATTACGTTGAATGACCATGTTAGTGTTTGAATCTTATAATGATTAGAGAATGGCTGGAGGTAGATCCTCTAAGGCCTCTAGGGGTGGAGCAAGGGAGGACGTGATGCTAAACCACATGTTACAAGGAAAAGGGCTAGGGCTACTGAGAGGACACTTGAGGAGACCGAGATGCAACACCACAACGGTGGTGATAAGAGCGCGAACTTGAGGGCCTCGGTGAAAGAGGCAGTAGTAGAAGAGGTCCATCAAGTTATGCAGACAATTCTACCGTCTGTAGTGACCGAAGTGATTAAAGTTGTTAGGGAAAGCGAAAGGAAGGAGAGGAATTGGTCCTCGGGAAGGAGAGAGCAACCAAAGACCGAGATGGTTATCCCTACTAAAGAGGAAGAGGAGGAAGAAGAGCCTGTGCCTAAGGCAGCACGAGGCTGTAATTATGGGGCATTCGAATGGTGCAAGCCCTCTACCTTTGATAGTAATAGCACTGCTACTGCTGCTTACCGATGGGTGAGAGAGATGGAGGTTGTCCTTGAGATCAGCGAGTGCCGAGAGGACCAAAAGGTGAAGTTCGCTACCTATTTGTTTGTGGACTCGACCTTATGCTGGTGGGACAACATAGTCCAGGTTAAGGGTACCAGGGCAATGGTAAAAACACCCAAACCCCGGCATAGTATTAATCTCCAGACATGAGTCAGGGGTATTGCATGAGACGAGATTATGAGGTGAGCAACTTTGTATTGCAACAGACTCGTATAGAGTTCAATCCCTGTGATTGACTCGAATGGGATCTTTGTCGCGTATCTTGGTGTTGTGTTAGTCTTCGGACATGAGTCGGGGGTTTGTGTATAGGCCCCGACACAACATCAGCTTTCGAGCATAAGTCGAGGATATTGCGTGGGACAAGATTCGAGTAATGAAGAGTAATGAGGGAAGAAATGAATGAATGAACGAATGATGATGAAGATAATAGTAATAATTATTATCACTATGAAAGTATGATGTATGACAACTAACGGACGTAAAGTACGAAAAGGAAGTATGAAAGAAGAAAGTAAAAGATAATGAGAAGTATGAAAGATAATATGAATACGAAAGTAAATAAAATAATGAAACAATGAAAGTATGAAAGAACGAAACGAATAAAGAACATAGATTGAGTGTACTTATGTTGTATGACCACGAATGAATGTAAAGATAGTTTTTAAAGGAAATAAAGTATTTTATTATAAAAACTAGAACCCACTTAGCATCGCTCACTTTTGTATGCATGATAGTTGGTAGGTATTTTGTTGATGCTGAGGAGTTGCACGCATGGATGTATGAGCCACTCGGAGCATTTTGAGGCTGACATCCATATATTGACATGTCATTGTATTTTGAGATGAAAACGAATGTTGTAAATGAATGAAATGCCATGTTTTTTTGTTATTAATGAAAGTTTTATATTCCGCTGCAAAATAAATGTACATTTTAAAATGTTTTATGTGCGATGAATGACCAACTATGAGGTGCCCGGGAATGGGGCCTTACATATCTGCTTCAGCAATTGAAAATCAACTTCTTGACTCTCACCCCATTTATAGGTTGTTCCTTTATGGGTCGAAGCTATGAGAGGTTGAGCAATCTTTGTGAATCCCTCAATGAAACGTCGATAGTATCCTGCTAGACCAAGAAATTGCCTTATCTCACTAGGCGTCTTGGGTACCGACCAGTTCTTTATCAACTCAATCTTTGCATGATCCACATGCATTCCCTTCTCGTTAACAATGTGACCCAAGATTTGCACCTCACGAATCTAGAAATCAAACTTGGAAAATTTTGCGTTCAATTGTTCCTTTCTAAGTAATTCTAGAATTAGACGTAGGTCCTACTCGTGTTCCTCCTTGGTCATAGAATAAATCAATATGTCATCAATAAGCACAATAACAAACTGATCGAGATAGGGTTTGCACATGCGATTCATGAGATCCATGAACACTGCTGGTGCATTAGTCAACCCAAAAGGCATGAGCAAGAACTCATAGTGACCATAATGAGTATGGAACGTGGTTTTGGAGATATCCTCCTCTCGAATTTTTAGTTGATGATAACCATATCTCAAATAAATCTTCGAATAATAGATTGATCCCTGAAGCTGATCAAACAGGTTGTCGATACGAGGTAACGGGTATCGGTTCTTGACTGTGACTTTCTTCAACTACCTGTAGTCGATGCACATTCGGAATGTGCCATCTTTCTTCTTCACAAAGAGAACAGGTGCTCCCTATTGTGATGAGCTCGGTCAAATAAACCCTATATCCAACAGCTCTTGAAGTTGTGTGGATAGTTCTTGTAGTTCGTTTGGTGCTAACCGGTAAGGTGCTCTAGCAATCGGTGCAGCTCCGGGAGTCAAATCGATCTGAAATTCAACTTGATGGTGAGGTGGTAGTCCAGGCAGATCCTCTAGAAACACCTCTGGAAAGTAACGAACCACCAGAATGTCTTCTATCTTCTTTTTTCTTGTTGCTGGTTAGAGACGAGAACTAATATGGCTAAGTGGCCCTTGCGTAACCACTTCTGAGCCTTCATGAACAATATGATGTCTATCAAAACACCACTCTTCTCATCCTTAACCAAAAGTGTTTCCCTATCTACCATGGGAATACGAATGACCTTCTCATGACAAATCACTTCTGCTTGCTTCTTGGACAGCCAATCCATGCCTACAACCACATCAAAACTTCCAAGAGTAACAGGCATAAGGTCAATGTCGAAGGTAAGACCAGAAAGTTCTATCATGAAATTCTTAAGGATATACGTAACATAGATTTGCTTACTATCAGCCAACTCTACAACATACTTAGACTCGAAGACAGAGGGCATATCACTTAAGAGATTACAAAATTTAGTAGACATAAAACTCCTATCAGCTCCAGTGTCAAACAGTACAAAAGCAAAACATCCATTAACATGATATTTACCAGTAACGGTAGTATGATCATTTAGAGCCCACCTGAACCCTTGTTAAAGGCTCTACCTTTAGATCCACCAATGTTGCCTCCATTATTGTCACAATTACCACCATTGTTGTTATTACCACCATTTCCGTGGCTATTCCTATTTCTTTTCAGGTGAGGACAATTTTTCTTGAAGCAACCCTTTGGTGTGTCATGAGGCTGCTGAGGTTGCTGAGGTTGTTGAGGCTTCTTTATCAGTTCTCCACGGCAATCCTTTGCCACATGTCCAACCTTCCCATAACGCTGGCATCGAAAGCTATCACACCTGCTAATGTGGTGGTAGTTGCATCGGTTGCACTTTGGGTTTTTCCCCACATATCCACTTGGTCCTTGAGATGATGATAATGATTGTTTGAAGTTGCGATTGTTAACAAACCGTCTATGGTGATGTTTTTGTTGAGGTTTGTGTTGTTGAGTTTGGTTACCAGATGACGATCCTTTGTTGGCGTTGTTCTCCCACTTGCGTTTGGTTTTGGGCACGCTTGGCACAACTCCCCGCTTGGGTAACTTTCCTTGACCATAGCTTGAACAGTGATCTTGTGAGCCATTTGAATAACCTGCTGTATAGTAGGAAAATTTGCAGCAGTCACCATATTCTGAATCTCCGAGACTAAGCCACGTAAATAGAGCTTAATGCATTGGCTAGGCGGGTTAACCATGCTAGGGCAAAGTGTAGCTAGCTCATGAGACGTAGTAGTATAAGCCTCAATGTTAGACCCTTTCATCTTCAATTTCCAGAACTCAACTTCCAACTTTTGAACCTCGTCCCTGGGGCAATATTCCTTTGTCATCATTGTTTTGAATTCCTCCCATGATAGTGCATTTGCCATTTCCTGGCCAAGCATTTGCACTTGAGCATTCCATCATGTGAGTGTTGCACCTTCCGGGGTTCTTGTGGTGTATTTCACCTGGTCCCCCACTGGATAGTTACATTTGGTGAAGATTGACTCAGTCTTCTCGAACCATCGTACAAGCCCTACAACTCCCTCAGCTCCACTGTAGGTATGCGGCTTACAGTCCATTAATGCCTTGTATGTGCATCCAGACTGTCCTGTATTCAACGTGTCAAGGATCACATTGTGAAGATCCTGCTCGTCTGTATGCTCAATAAGATCCATCACTCTACCAGCCGTCTTGAAATTTCCTTTGATAGACATCAACAACCGCTCCTCAATTATGACCATCTTTAGCCATAATTGATGTATATCATCCTTTAATGTGGAGTTCTCATCAGTGAGCACTCCAACTCGTTGACGCTTAGAGTCAAGTGTCACGGTCAATGCTGCTACGACCTGCTCAAGGGGTACATCCCTAGATGGGAGAGTGGGTGTTGCAGAAGTAGTTGCTGACCTAGTTCTAGGTCTAACAGTGGTCGGCCTTGGAACACGATCTCTACGAATCATGCGGTCTACACAAGTCAGGTAATAACTCCAATCACGTGGAGGATCGCGCTCAGGTGGCACAAACGGTTGATCCCAGTTTATCTCGCCACGGGGGTAAGGATGTCACAGCCAGTCATACACTCGGTGAGGTACAGGTGGAGGGGACTCAGAATGTGCACGCCTTTATCCCAAAACCCGGGATGATGATGCCATGCTGCAGTGCATGTGATGTATATGCCAATGAGTATATAGAAAAAGGATAAGTCAGGAGTAACTAACTTACTGTGTGCGGTTATAGACTAGTGTGTTTGCAACCTAGTTCCCTATAACCAATGGCTCTGATACCAATCTGTCACACCCTCAAAATCCACGCGCGGAGTTTTACCGCGAGGCGTGTGAACAAACCAGGATCACAATCACTAGTTACTCAGAACGACACTATATGCCACATTCATAACAAAACCAACCAAAATTCAAAAGTTTAAAAACCATGCAGATGCATTTTGCAAAATAAGACAAACCCAAAGTAAATGAATGCATAATATGGCAAACATGCGCCATCCCGATGTTTAAAACCCATATATAAAAGATAAACAATTTGTCTATGAAATAAAGCCTTAGGATTCATGTTGGACCCGTGTTGTGCTCCTAATGGCAAGCTGAGTTAACGACCTGAGAATAGCATACTAAAAAATGTCAACACAATGGTTTGTGAGTTCAAGAGTTTGCGTTTAACATAAATATTAATAGTTGTATAACATAAGAAGTGTATTGAATAAGATAGCTAGTCTATATTCACAAGTAATAACCATAGTAATTTCGTGATCGAAGCTGACTGTGTTGCGTTGTTGCCTCCCGTCACGACTTACAAGGTCGTGACAATATTTGTGTTTAGGATAATATTGCACTTGTTTGAGCTCGAGTCGCATAGGTGGGGTTTGTCACAACCAGTAGTACTACCCAAGATTTCCCGCTAGTTACCATTATTAACAATCCGAAAGTGTGAGGACTTTTCAAGGTATTAAGCACTATGTTAATAATTACACAACTTATAATAATAAAATAGCGTTTGAGTACAAGTATGCTACCTCCTCCAGAAGAAGGTTTATAAAAATAGTGGGGCATGAACTCACCTGGTATGTAATTATAGTGAATAAAGAGACTTGTGATAGATGCAAAGACAACCCTTCAAAGGTTACCTAGAACACACAAGTACATAAGTACGTGTACACATAGAACCTCAATAATCCTAGGTTAACCTAGTTGACCTGTTTGACCCGTTGGTGACATATTAGTTGAAATATAGTTTAATCATATATGATAACTTAACATACAAGATTATTATGCAATTTATCCATGTATATCATAGAAACAGCCTAGGTTCTACCAAAGTCATCATGCCACATTAGAACATCATACACTTTTGCAAATCTCAACAATCATTATGCTTAATATATATATAAATACATCACAACAAATAATTCATACGCGAAGACTAATCATGCACCACATGCCATGTGAAGCCACTCACGACTTCATATCCTAAACCCTACCAATCCTACTAAGTAGGGGCCTCAGATTAGCACTCGTGTATGACAATCATAATCACATTCATTCATTTAGTTCATTCCAACCAACATACACATTGACCATAAGTTACTATCCCAAACATGATCTCCTAATCACTAACAATAATCCATTCTCATGTATGATCAATAAAACCTATACTTCCTACATGATCAACCAAACATCCATAACAACTCAATTACACATTCTATGTCAACAAACATCATCCATAATCATTCTAACATGATCTTAACATCACAAGCATGCCCAATTCATCACATCCAAAGTTCTACAAAAATAAAGTTTCCCTTTTGGGAAAGTAATGCCCAAAAGCGTTCTAGCATCGAATCCAATGATAATTTCATCAATATTATACCTAATCAATTTCATAACATTCATTCTAACATGTTAATCATCTCCAAAACATCCAAAATTCCGAAACATCATACACAAAAGTTTCTACTTTTAGTAAGTCATGATCAATATCATAATTTCATGGATTTTCTTGCACAATTCAAATAAAATAACATCTAAGTATTACATCTAACATCTTAGCATCATTAAATCATGAATTCCAAGACCAAAAAGTTTCCTCTTATGGCAATGTATGAACTAGATTATCAAACCCTAGATTTCGTGCACAATCAACATAATCTAGGATTCATACAACCTAACTAACATCACATCATCATCACACAATGTCACACCCTCAAAATCCACGTGCGGAGTTTTACCGCGAGGCATGTGAACAAACCAGGATCACAGTCAATAGTTACTCAGAACGACTCTATATGCAATAATTAAATAAAATCAACCAAAGATAAACTTTAAAACTGTGCGGAAGCGTATTGTAAAAACAACCCAATGAAACATAAATGTATATTATGGCAAAACATGTGCCAACCCAAAGAGCAATACAAATCATTGAAAACAATAATATCGTCTTGAAGACTGAGTCTTAGAATGCAAGTGCAACCGTGTAGTGCTCCTATGGCAAGCGGGTTACTGACTTGAGAATAGCATACTAAAATGTCAACACAATGGTTGGTGAGTTCAAGAGA
>BJCM01104950.1:0-11900 GCA_018326385.1 Flaveria bidentis | reverse complement strand
ACCTACTATGGGTGTGCACCTCCATACATTTGCTTGCAAGCCTTTCTTACATTCATTCATTCATTCATTAATGCATGCATTCATCATCATGTTCCTCTTTCATTATCTTTCACTTTACGTTACATAATACTTCGTTCATTCATTATCATAACACGTAAAGTGATGGGAAAGATAAACATACATCATCATAAGGAAGATAAACATATCATTCATACATCATCATGCAGGGCATCATACATACATACCATACATCATGTATAACCATGCAACATCATTATCATCATAAGCATCAAACACAATACATTACATGCCCATCATACCATCTATGACCTCAAAAGTCAACTTTCATAACCCCCGGGAATCTCCTAGGTCAAAGCCTACATTATTCCTTTTTCCCCAAAAAGTCAGAATTTTTCTAAGTGTTCATCCGCATTTGCTATAGTTCCTTCACATTTCCTACAGTCATCCGCATTTCCTACAGTTCATCCGCATTGGATTTACTTCATCCGCATTTGTTATCCGCATTTGCCTAACTCATCCGCATTTAATATACTAAGTCAATGTTCATCCGCATTGACTCACTTCATCCGCATTGACTTACTTTGCTCATCCGCATTTCCCAGACTTAGTCAAATACTCATCTGCATTTCCTACACTTAGTCAATGTTCATCCGCATTGACTTCATCCGCATTGACTTCATCCACATTGACTTACCCATTGGTTAATGTTCATCTGCATTAACCCTTTTTCATCCGCATTTACTTCCAAACACTTAGGCAGATTTAAAAACTTATCAAGTGGGACTAAAACATCATATTCGATTTCCATGCACCATTCATCATGTTCTAAGCTTAATTCTTACCGTCTAAGCCTTAGAAACACAATCATACATCATCAAGCATGAACATCATCACACATCACATCATAACATCATCATGCACACATTCAAGCATACGGGTCCAAAACCCAGTTTAATAAAAACATACATTCATGCATTTCCAGCCCCAAATTCAGTTAAAAACCAGTAAAAGAGGGGTTCTAAAACTCACCTTTGCAGCTTTTAAGTATGGCTTCCTCCAAACTCGTTTGTAAATTGAATTCAACCATTTAGAGACCCACTAAAAACATACCCGAACACATACAAACACATATAAGAATAAACCCGCGGACATAACCGGTTAAGAACCTCATAAAAGCATGAATTCTTACCTTGAATTCGAATTCTTTCTTCTTGTTCTTCTTCAAACCTGAGCTCTTCTCTTTCTCTGTCTAAAATCTGAAAGATTTGTCTGTAGAAAGGGTGATGGGCGGCCATGCTACCTTTTATAGCCACTTTTCAAACATTTTGTCCTTTTAGACACTTTTTACCCCTAGACTTGGGTTTTATTTCTTTTCCTTCTTTTCTTTCACCTTATTCACTCTTTCCTTGACTTTAAAATAACCGGGTGTTACAAAACTTTCCACAATCAAGGCTCATCATCAAAATCAAAACAACAAACCAATAAAGAAAAGATGAATGAAAAAGAGAATAAGAAACTAGGAGCTAGTTCAATAACTTCATCTTCAACAGAATCATCCTCACCTGAAACAACTCAAAATGAATTAATTAAAACTAAAATTAATACTAAAACTTCAAAACTTATTCATGAAGAAGTAATAATTTTATATACTACTGGCAAACCCAAGATCATTAAGGCTTGGGTTGTCAATTCTAGTTGATTTCTTTCTGTGTGTAGGAACAATCTTGGAGAGCATACAACAAGTGGTATGTTGACAGTGGTTGTTCCAGGCATATGACAGGAAAATGTTCTCTTCTCCATGACTTCAAGCATAAAAGTGCCTCATATGTGGCATTTGGTGGGGATAAGAATGGAGGTAAAATAGTTGGTGAAGGAATGGTAACTAATGGTGTGCTCAATTTTGAGAAAGTAAACTATTGTGAAAATTTACAATATGAATTACTAAGTGTGTCTTAAATTTGTGATCAAAATTATACCACATTATTTGATAACACTAATTGTTACATTCTTAAGCTAGGTTTTTTAGTTCCAAAAGATTGGATCCTTCTTAAAGTAACAAGAAAAGGAAACACATATGTTTTGGATATGAACAACACTTCACTCATAAGACATGAAACATTCCTCCTATCCAAATCATTAGAAGATGAATCTTAATTGCGGCATAGAAGGCTTGTTCACTCTAACGTGAAGAACATGAACAAATTGGTGAAAAATGACCTAGTCATTGGGTTGCCAAAGAAAGAATTTTATTGTTCAAACCATTGTCCATCATGTTATAAAGGAAAACAATATAGAGTGTCTCATAAATCCAAAATTATCAATACAAACACTACACCACTCAAATTGCTTCACATGGAATGTGATGAGCATTGGAAAGAGGCAATATTGTTTAGTGATAGTGGATGATTTCACTTGATTCATATGGGTCTTCTTCTTAAAACAAAAGAGTGAAACATTAGAAACATTAACGGTCTTTTTCATCAATATTGAGAATCAATTTGATTTAAAAGTTAAAATTTTTAGGAGTGACAATGGGACTGAATTTGTTAATATTGATTTACATTCTTTTTGTAGGAATAAAGGTATTGAAGACAATTCAGTGCACTAAGAACTCTACAACAGAATGGAGTTGTTGAAGAAGAAATAAAACACTTATTGAAGCAGCAAGAACAATGTAGCTGATTCATAATTGCCAATCACCTTTTGAGCTGAAGCAGTGAATACAACATGCAATGTTCAAAATAGGACATTTATTATAAAGAACATAATAAAACACCTTGTGAGCTTTTAATTAAAAGAAAACCTTACATAGGATATCTTAGAGCTTTTGGGTTTCATGTATCTGTTTTAAACATTAAAGGACTATTGGGAATTCTTTTAGAAAAAGCCTATGATGGTTTATTTATTGGATATTCTTCATCATCTAAATCTTATAGGATTTACATTCCATAACATAAGATTATGGAAGAAACTCCTAATGTATCAATTGATGAGTCCTTATTTCCTAAATCTGTAAAAGGATCATCATGGTTGTTTGATATAGATGCTCTAATAGATTCATTTAATGCAGGTTATTTGAATAATGTAGGATCTAATGATACATGCTATCCATTTGTTCCCCCTAATATGAATGAAGTATCACTATCTGCTGATCTTCGAAGAAAACACTCATCAAGTATCGTGGAACAAGAAACAACAAATAACAACCATGATGCTACACAAGTCCAGCCTTATAGACATACATCTTCAGATGAAAACACTTCATCCGTAGCTGCTACCTCTGCATCTATAGATACATGTCATGCGTTCGGAGATATGAATAATGTCTCAATAGGTGTTCCATTTTTTCAAGAAGATGTAACAAACATTAGAGATGATTTAGCAAATCCTCGTACATCATCCGTAGAAGTTCCTTTAACTCCTACGGAAGAAAAAATTGCTTCCGGTGAAGTTCTTATGGAAGATATTATTGATGCTCATGATGATCAGGCTCAGTAAGATCATTCCATACCCAATTTTGAATAAGAGGAACACTTTGATTACTTCCTAAATTCATCAGCTAGATTGAATCCATCTGCATTAATGAATATGACTAACATGGAATCATCTATTAAAGTTGAATCTACTCCAACAACAAGAAGTCAGAAGAAACATCCAATAGACAACATTATTGGTGATCTTAATAAAAGAACCATAAGAAGTCAAGATGGAGCTACAAACATCTATCTTTTCACTTGTTTTCTTTCACAATTAGTTCCTCCAAACATCACAGCTGCTCTAAAGGATAATAGTTGGAATGAAGCTATGCAAGAAGAGCTTCAACAATTCAGAAAACAGAAAGTCTGGAATCTAGTTGATTTACATGAGGGTCAACATCCAACTGGAACAAGATGGCTCTTCAAAAATAAACTAGATGACAGAGGTATAATTATGAGAAACAAAGCAAGGTTAATCATGCACAAGGTTACACACAAGAAGAAGGGATAGACTGTGATGAAGTTTTTACACCAATTGAAAGAATTGAAGCCATAAGAGTATTCCTAGCATATGCATCATTTAAGAAGTTCACTGTGTATCAAATGGATGTCAAATGTGATTTCTTATATGGGGAAATTGATGAAGAAGTCTATGTATCACAACCTCCTAGATTTGAAGATCCTCATTACCCACACAGGATATATAAGCTTGACAAAGCGTTGTATGATCTTCATCAATCACCAAGAAAGTGGTATGAAATATTATCTTATTTCTTGCTCAAGCATGGATACAAAAGAGGAACCATTGATCAGACTCTCTTTCTCAAACAAGAACATCAAGATCTCTTAGTTGTTCAAATTTATGTTGATGAAATTATATTTGGCTCAACTAACAAGAGATTATGTGTAAGCTTTGAAGAGTTAATGAAATCTGCGTTTCAGATGAGTTCAATGGGAGAATTAACTTTCTTCCTTGGTCTAGAATTTCATCATAAGACAGATGGCATTTTCATCAATCAAGAGAAGTACATAAATCAAATATTGAAGAAGTACAACCTAGCTGATACATCTTCATGCAAAAGACTAGCCTCAACAATTGATAAAGTTGTACCTCATCCTACCAAAAAATTTCTTGATCAAAGATTACATAGATCAATGATAGGATCACTTATGTATTTAACTGCCAGTAGACCTGATATTATGTTTGTTGTGTGTGTTTGTGCTAGGTACCAATCAAATCCCAAAGAGTCTCATCTAAATGCTGTGAAGAGGATTTTCAGATATCTAAAAGGAAAACCTACTCTTGGACTTTGGTATCCAAAGGATGGTTATTTTACTCTTTATTCATATTCAGATAGTGACTATAGGGTTTGCAATAATAACAGAAAGTCCACAACTGGAGGATGTCAATTCATAAGAACAAGACTAGTTTCATGGCAGTGCAAGAAGCAAACAAATGTATCTGTATCCACAGCTGAGGCTGAGTACATAGCTGCTTCAGCTGGTTGCTCTCAAGTGCTTTGGTTGCAAAACCATTTACTTGATTATTGTTACAACTTCCTGCGTACTGCAATTTACATTGACAACTAAATTGCTATGTTTATTACTGCTAATCTAGTGCAACATAGTAAAACAAAACACATTGAAATAAGATACATTTTTTGAGAGATTGCTCAGAAAAAGGTTTGATCAAGTTAGTCAAAGTGGATACAACAAATCAACTTGTGAATTATTCACTAAAGCCTTTGATTTAGTTAGATTTAATTTACTAATAAAGTCTATGGGTATGATTAACTTAGATTAATCATTATAAACAATAAAAGCATGTGTCTGTCCTTGTAAATACTTATAATAATAAAAAAATAAAAAAAATTATCCCTTGGAAGATTTACAATTACCTTTGGAAGAAACTTCTGAAACATCTTCCGAAGCTTAGAATAAAAAATTATATTTCCTTTCTATCTAGGTCTTTTAACTCTGCATAACGTATGTTTGGGAAGTGATAGTACACTATGCCTTTGCTTCTTCCTGAATTCTTAAGAATTATTAAAATTTGATCAAGTTTCTTGATATGCGAGTAGGTTCATCCTGAGTGAAAACTACACTAAGTGCATGCCAAATATAATATGAAGTAACTATTTATGGGAGACTTCATTTTGAGGATACAACAAGTAAGTCTTATTCTGATGTGACCAAATCACTCATCTAAGCACACTATGTACCAACATCGTATAATGTCTATCTTTGCAAATCATATTCCCTATGTTTTGGGTAAACAAAAACCTGGGTGTATGAAAAGATCATGATCCCTATCAACCCTCTATTTTGTGTAAACAAAGACCTGGGTTAATGACACCTTTGTTTTACAGAAGTAAAGACCTGGTGACCTGTTGATGATCATATCTAAGCTCTCAAAAGAATCCTCTGTGATCAACTGTATATCAAATTTAGAGCTTTTACATCATTGCATTAATGAGATGTCAAATGTATCTCAAGATAGAACTTATAACTTAAAGTACATAGTTTCTAAGTGTGAAAAGGTGATGATTTGACTCACAAAGGGAAGACAAACTCTATGTGAATTGAATGTGAAGCCCATAACAGTTACCACTAAATAAACATGAAAACATGATAAATAGCATGCCTAGTTGACACAATACTCTTGTATCGATTTAAGTGGACAAACATACTTGCATTCACAACTAAAATCAGGTATGAATTTATCAAACAAATCAATTAGGAAGATGATTAGTGTTATAGTATGATCCCATTCTATGTGTATATATTCTTGTACATAGCACTCATTTTAATTTTATGTATTTTAACTTGATTTCTTTCTGTTTGGAATGTTTGGACAGACATGTGTGTTTTATGATATTCTTCTTATAAATTTATGATAAATGCTTTTGTTCATCATAGATCAAAAATTTAGGGGGAGTAGAATCATGAAAATAATTAACAACAAAATTGTCTAATGAATTGTCAATATAAAGGAGCTGGAACCCAAGCACTAACTTGGTTTTTGGATACATGAAGCCTTTAAAAAACCTTCTTGTACTCAATTGTCATGAATACAAAGTCAACAAGGTCCAATGGCAATAAATGATTCTATCATTTGATCATAACCATACAACATAATAAGTTTCAATCGTGGCTTGTTAAACATCAGCAAAAGTCACAATGCAAAACTTAGCATCAGCAGAATCTACAGTGCATTGTAAACATCAGCAAAAGCTACAATGCAAAACTTAAGAGGGAGTACAATATGACTATCCGTAGATTGGTAAACTACGAATTAGTTAATATTTTACAAGTATAATTCATTTTCATAGATTGGTAACCTATGGAAAATCAAGTTACACTTTAATTCAAATTTTCAGTTTTAGGTTAGGCATCCGCAGATATCCTACGGATGCACTATGCACTGAAATCTGCAGAAAAAATACAATTCCATGGAAGAATAATTAGAGAAGGATAATAAGAAAATTGGGACCCATTTCATTAAATAAATGAAATAAATGTGTCCGAGTGAGTATAAATGATGTTTTTGACTTGGAATTTATTATTCACTTTTTCAGGAAACCTTTTTTAAACCTAGAAAAAATGTTCTCAGGAAACCTTTTTCCCTCGTTCACAAACATTCAAAATTACTAAGCCAAACCATCAAACAAACATATAATACTGATCTCAGATCACTTTGTTAAAGGTAAAACATGTCGTAATGATCGATAATGAACTGTTTGATTCTTGATGATCATCACAACTGTTCGTATTCTCATGTCTGTAATGTTGATTCTAACATAATTGTCTTTATTCTTATGAATAGATGAGTAATCAATTTGCAAGGGAGCACAATGTGTGCGCATTCTTAAATCCTGACGACCCTATTTCAGAAGGATGTTGAGACATCATATGCTATCTAAGAAGATCTAGGTTGTTTTATGCCTTATCAGCAGAGCTGCTAATAGATCAATCACATATTTGTGATTTCTGGAACTCGGCTAGAGTAGAAAAGGAAGGAGATGATGAGGTGATACATTCAGATATTGGGAATGAACACTTAAGGATTGATGAACAATGTATCAGGAGAAATCTCAACTTGGGAGATATCGAGATAGGTCATTCAGATGTGTTCAAGAATGAATACATAAAAAATATATTCTATCTGATGGGTTATGATGGATATTTTGACAAAGGTGAGATCAATAAAGGAAGATTGTGCAAACCTTATAGGTTCCTGTGCCACACCTATCTGAAGTGCATTTCAAACAGGAAGCCTGGACTAGACAGATTTTCAAGGCACATATCATCCGGATTCATAGGTTTATTTGAAGGGAGAACATGCAATTACTCTAAGTACATCCTTGGATGTTTGTGTGATCAAGTAAAAGTTTAGAAGGCAAATAAGATGTACATGTTCCCAAGGTTCCAGCAACTGATCATCAATGGTGAAATGCCTGGAATAGCAAAAGATGAAGATGTATTTGTGCAAGCACATTTGAGAAGATATGTATTGAACAAGATCAGTGGGAGATATGAAGGAGAAGACATGCCTATTTTTGTGCATGTAGCTAGCCCTAATGGCAACATTCCACAAGAACTGATATGGGAAGAAGCCTAAGAGAGTTGACCTACTAACTTTGTGGAAGCTTCACCTTCACCTCCTCAATCACCCAGTCACCAACAACCTCAAACACCCCTATCATAATCACCAGCCAGCCAAAACACTCAACCAATCTCTCCAATCCATCCTCTATCACCAAATCAACCTCAAACACCCTATCACAATCACCAGCCAGCCAAAACACACAACCAATCTCTCTAATCCATCCTCTATCACCAAATCAATCTCAAACACCCCTATCACAATCACCAACCAGCCAAAACACTCAACCAATCTCTCCAATTCACCCTCTTTCACCAAATCTTTCCTCAACTCCAAAAAGCAATCCACTAAGAGCTTTTACACCAGGGAGACAGTCTTAGCTTCACAAGCCAGTATAGTTCAACTTTCACCAACCAAGACCGACTCCTTTGTCCATTCAAATAATACTGAACCTGTCTCTCCAGTCACTAACCATCATCAACAACAACAACCAAATCAAGAACATGCAGAGCAAGCTATTGAGTCCTGTTCAAGCTTGGCTAGTTGTATCCCCTTAATATATGAATGATGATAAGATTGTTGCTTAACATCAGGAAGAAGAAGAAGCCAACTTTGTTGATGTGATTGCTTACAATGAAACAGATCTATATGATAATGATATCCCAGTCAACAAGAGTTATTTGGTTGCTGAATACCACAAACGTGTTGTCAAGTCAAACATTAGAAGGCAAAGAATTCAAGAGTTGAAGGGGATGATGAAAGAAAAAGATATCCAGCTGATGAAGCAAGAATCTAGTCTGAAAAGATTAAGAAAAAGCATACAAGAAAACGATGAAGCCATTGATGCTCTGCATGAGCTTGTAAAAGAACAAGAAGAATCAATTGCATGTGAGAAGGCTGAAAAGGAAATACTTGAGTTGGAGAGCAACAAAGCAAACAAGACTCTACAAGAACTACTTGATTAGTTGAAAAGGAAGGATGAGGAGATTGAAAGATAGAAAAAGAAGATGAAATAAATCAAGACTAATGCTCCTACTACAAAACCAACAAAAGAATTTGTTGAAGCTTCAATGCCTATTATTCAATATTTAAAGAAAAGGAAGTACTTGGATCTCGTAAAGAAGGAAGTGATTGAAGTACAAGATTTACCTAAGAGATCAAAATCTGTTGAATCTTCAATCTTAAAGCCTTTATCTCCTGCTAAACCAGAAAGTGATGTTGAATGGATTGAACTCACTAAAGATGAGTCTCCCAGAGAACAAAAAGAATCATGAGTTGAGGAATTGCTAACCACCAAAGACATATTAGAAGAAAGGATCCAGTTAAACATGTTTATGACCCTTATTAACCATGGGTTTCCTTTTTATATAGTTGAAAGGATGAATGTGACTGAGATGAAAGATCTTTTAAAAGAATTTGAACTTGCTAGATTCATGATCCCAAATTGTGACTATCAAGCATTCACTACATTTCAAGTCATTCTGAAGATCAAGAAAGAATTAGGCCAATGTGATACAACAAACTTTGCAAGTACAATATGATTTGTTGGTTGCAGGGTCATAACTACAAGACACATGAGCTTAAAGGAAGAAATTTTGATGAGCTTAGGAGAATGATGGAACATGTAATGGTGGTTGAGTTTGACCCAAGAGTGAGATTCAGAACAGAAGCTTCAAATTCATCATATGAGCTACAAAGCAAACTCCATGCGGATCCTATAACTGTTGAATATAAAGATCAGCACAAAAGGAAAGAAAAACTAATCAGAGAACCAAGAGCAGTTATACCTGGCAAAGTATGGTCTTTAGGTACAATAGTCATACAAATTACAAAGCAGAAGTCTACATTGATAGAGTCGTTTGATCACAACAGAAGTCCTAACTCGATTAAAGAAAACAGAATTATGGCTAGGAAGTATGATCAAGAGTGGGATTGTGCAATCATCAAGAGATCATCTGGAAGAATTGAATACTTCCATGATGTAGAAGCTTTACTGAGTCTTCCTAAGAGAGACATTGAAGATTTGCAAAGCCAAATCATCTCAAACTATCCAACTCATCCAAGGAGAAGAGATTTCTCAATGTCTGTGGGTAGACTAAAAACAATATTTATAGATGATGTGATAAAGGAGGCTAAAAGAGAAGATGTTGTACACAATAAAAGGATTCAAAAGAAGATAAGATCAATGTAGAGATTATATAAAGAGGCTGATGCAACCCAAACACCTGAAGTCTCTCTTGCATGCAGCACAAATACACTGAAGAAGAATGTTTCAGAAGTTTCACACATGCAACAAAAATATTCTAAGTGTGAAATCTTCCAAAGCCAAGACCAATATCTTCCGAAGCCAAAGATCAAATCTTCTGAAGCTTCAAAGACAAAGTCTTCCGAAGCCTCAACTCTTGAAGACAGATTTCTTTCGAAGACTTTTAGTAACATGCTTTATCTGATGTACCTCCTTCTCCTTCATCATCATCATCACCTTCGTCAGCATCATCACCTCCCTCTGTATCGTCACCTTGATCATCATCATCATCACTGTCATCATCATCATCGTCATCATCATCACTATCATCATCATCACCATCATCTCCATCTCCTTCTCTAATCTTTAGTGGCTCATCTTTGGATCCTTTAAGCCTCAACAAAAGCTTCTTGTTCTGAGCCTCTAAGTCCTATATCCTCTGTACAAAGGATGTCTGTGTCTCTCTCAGCTCTGCAATCTCAAGGCTCTGAGCCTCAATCCTCTGGGCTTGGGAGGCATTGAGCTCCATCAGCTGATTAAGCTGAGTAGCTCTCTGTTCATCCATCGCCAGCAGCTTTAATACTAACCGATTAATTTTAGGGAGCTGCTCCTCCAACCCAACAGAAGGGTAAGAGGATCCAAAAGCAGGTGGGACCTGTGATGAGGTCCCGGCTCCATGAGAGGTGGTGGTAGTGGTGGATGTGGAGAAGATGGGTGGGGTGGTAGTTGTGGTAGGTGGAATGGTGGTAGTGGAGGTAGGTGGAATGGTGGTAGTGGAGGTATGTGGAATGGTGGTAGTGGAGGTAGGTGGAATGGTGGTAGTGGTGGCTGTAGTAGTGAAGAGAGTGAGTCTTCATTTCTTCTTCTTCATGCCGTGGGGCTGGGCCATCCTCTTCTTCCTCAATCCTATCGAAGAGGATGCTCCCCCTAGAGCATGGCTTAGTGGATCGGGAGCATATGTAGGATCAGTATCAGCCTCTCCTGACCCACCGGGGTGTCCACCAACCGCCCGGAGCCCTCGTTCTGTGGGAACGACTTTACTTCCCACAGTTCGAGTAAGTGGCTCCTCATCCGACTCTTCCTCCTCATCAGACTGAAAGTCCTGCTGGAACCTAGCCAATTCTGTCCCTTCTTGGGTAGATGGTGGAAATGTAACATCAGCAGTAGTGTCCCTAGTTTGAGAGGGACCTGTATCTCCACCATCATCTGAGTCATCGATCGGGAGCACAATCGGCTCGGTGTCTGAATCACTGTCATCGTGGCGCCACTTTCGCCTAGCTGGCGCCACATACTCCTCCCGGGCCAGATGCCCAAACAGTCTCCTGACGGGGGGCTTGACCTGCTTGCCCCTATATACCTTCTTCCGTCCTAGAGTGGTATCATCCATCACCTCTAGGATCACATCATCCTCTTTCTCCTTTGGCAGTGACGGGAGCTTCTGATCGATAATGAGATGAATAAACCTTGGGTACATGCAGAAACTCTCCTTCCCCTTGGCCTCGATGTTCTCCACCAAGTAAGTGAAGATCATCCTGGAGAAGCTGAACGGGAA